>PVHX01024478.1:0-24002 GCA_004024805.1 Geosciurus inauris
TACTGAAAGTGAAGGTCTAGAGACTTCTACCTCTGGAGTAGAGGACCTCAGTGGAATTCCTACTGAAAAAGAAGGTCTGGAAACCTCTGCCTCTGGAGTAGGGGATATCAGTGGGCTTCCTTCTGGAAGAGAAGGTCTAGAGACTTCTGCCTCTGGAGTAGAGGACCTCAGTGGGCTTCCTTCTGGAAGAGAAGGTCTAGAGACTTCTGCCTCTGGAGTAGAGGAGGTCAGTGTACTTCCTACTGAAAGTGAAGGTCTAGAAACTTCTACTTCTGGAGTAGAGGACCTCAGTGAGATACCTACTGAAAAAGAAGGTCTAGAGACCTCTGCCTCTGGAGTAGGGGATATCAGTGGGCTTCCTTCTGGAAGAGAAGGTCTAGAGACTTCTGCCTCTGGAGTAGAGGAGGTCAGTGTACTTCCTACTGAAAGTGAAGGTCTAGAGACTTCTATCTCTGGAGTAGAGGACCTCAGTGGGATACCTACTGAAAAAGAAGGTCTAGACAGTTCTGCCTCTGGCATAGAGGATGATCTTAGTGGTGGACTTCCTTCTGGAAGAGAAGGTCTAGAAACCTCTGTTTCTGGAGTAGGGGATGAACTCAGTGGACTTCCTTCTGGAAGAGAAGGTGTAGAGATTTCTGCCTCTGGAGTAGAAGACCTCAGTGGACTTCCTTCTGGAAGGGAAGGTCTAGAGACCTCAGCTTCTGGAGCTGAAGCAACCTCAAAAGGATTACCTTCTGGAACAGAAGATCTCTTGGGGTCTGCTTCTGGAACCTTGGGTTTTGACAAGCTGCCTTCTGGAACTGTAGGAAGTGGACAAGCTCCAGAAGCAAGTGGTCTTCCCTCTGGATTTAGTGGTGAGTATTCTGGAATGGACCTCGGAAGTGGCCCATCCTCTGGCCTGCCTGACTTTAGTGGACTTCCATCTGGGTTTCCAACTGTTTCTCTAGTGGATACTACATTGGTAGAAGTGGTCACAGCCTCTACTGCAAGTGAACTGGAAGGGAGGGGAACCACTGGCATCAGTGGTGCAGGAGAAATATCTGGGCTGCCCTTCAGTGAATTGGACATTAGTGGGGGAGCTAGTGGACTCCCTTCAGGAATTGAACTCAGTGGCCAAGCATCTGGGTCTCCTGACATCAGTGGGGAAACATCTGGATTCTTTGGTGTTAGTGGACAGCCATCTGAGTTTCCTGATATCAGTGGGGAAACATCTGGCATTTCTGAGGTCAGTGGGCAGCCATCAGGGTTTCCTTACACCAGTGGGGAAACATCTGGAGTGACTAAGATTAGTGGACTGTCCTCTGGACAACCAGATGTCAGTGGAGAAACATCTGGAGTTCTTTTTGGCAGCATCCCACCATTTGGCATAACTGACCAGAGTGGAGAAACATCCGGGGTTCCTGATCTCAGTGGGCAGTCATCAGGGATAACACCCAGAATCCCGGACCTGGTTTCTGGTGCCATGAGTGGCAGTGGGGAATCTTCTGGCCTTACATTTGTGGACACCAGTTTAGTTGAAGTGACTCCTACTACATTTAAAGAAGAAGAAGGCTTAGGGTCAGTGGAACTCAGTGGGCTTCCTTCTGGGGAGACAGATCTGTCAGGCACATCTGGGGTAGTGGATGCCAGTGGACAGTCTTCTGGAATAACCGATTCCAGTGGGCTTACATCCCAGGCTCCAGAATTCAGTGGCCTACCAAGTGGAGTAACTGAGATTAGTGGAGAATCTTCTGGAGCTGATATTGGGAGCAACCTGCCCTCAGGAGCATATGATGGCAGTGGACTTCCATCGGGTTTCCCGACTGTCTCTCTCATAGACAGAACTTTGGTGGAATCTATAACCCAGGCTCCAACAGCCCAAGAAGCTGGAGAAGGTCCTTCAGGCATTTTGGAACTCAGCGGTGCCCATTCTGGAGCACCAGACATATCAGGAGACCATTCTGGATCTTTGGACCTAAGTGGACTACAATCTGGGCTGGTAGAACCCAGTGGAGAGCCATCAAGTACTCCGTATTTTAGTGGGGACTTCTCCAGTACCACTGATGTAAGTGGAGAATCGTCTACAGCCACAAGCACTAGTGGAGAGGCCTCAGGACTTCCAGAAGTTACTCTAATCACTTCAGAATTCATGGAAGGTGTAACTGAACCAACTGTTGTTTCCCAGGAACTTGGCCAACGATCCCCTGTGACATATACACCCCAGCTTTTTGAGGCCAGTGGGGAAGCCTCTGCCTCTGAGGACATTAGTGGGGCTACACCAACATTCCCCAGTTCTGGAGTAGAAACATCATCAGTCCCAGAAGCCAGCAGTGAATTGTCTGCCTACCCTGAGGCTGGAGTGAGAACATCTACTGTCCTGGAGGCCAGCGGAGAGGCCAGTGGAGAGGTGTCTGGGTCCTCCACTCTGCAGGAAACCACCTCTGCCTTGCACGAAGCTGACCTTGAGACAGCCTCAGGCCTGGGGGTGAGCAGCAGCCCTTGGGCTTTTCAGGAAGGCTCCAGGGAGGGGTCTGCTGTTCCCGAAGTGACTGGAGAGTCAACTACCACCTATAATGTGGACACAGAGGCATCCAGCATGCCTTTGGCCACTTCTGTGGCTTCTGGAGACAGGACTGAAACCAGTGGAGACCTGTCTGGTCAGACCTCAGGGCTGGATATTGTCGTCAGCACCAGCATCCCCGAATCCGAATGGAACCAGCAGACCCAGCGCCCTGCAGAGGCGCATCTAGAAATTGAATCCTCAAGGACCCTGTACTCAGGAGAAGAGATCCAAACAGCTGGAACAGCCACCTCCCCAACAGATGCTTCCATCCCACCTTCTCCAGAGGGATCCGGTGAAGCAGAGTCCACCATTTCAGGTATTGTTGAGTTTTTTGTCCTTTAAATGTGTGGAGGCAGTTGAGACTGTAGACAGCTGTAGTGTAGAAAGACACAGTGGAACTTTAGGTTTCCAAGCACAGTTCCCCCACAGACTAGCTATGCAGCCTCAGGCAAGAGTCTTAACTTCTCTGAGCCAGCCTTCCTCTATAAAATGAGAATAGTACCAAGAAAACTAAACAGAATGTAAATATAGATAAAGCAAGCATTATATTTTGCACACAGTACACCCTTACAAAGATTAGTGACTGTTACCTAACAGTGGAGTTACATCATATGAGCATTTATGTGTGAATTCAGCTGTGTGTACTTGGCACAGGGAGAAAAGGATGATTTAGAAAGTCCTGGAAATTCTGTTCATGCATCATGCCCCAGGGTGAGTGTGACAGAACAGAGTGAATCTGCTGATGCCATTTTCTATCTGACTGTGTGTTGCGTGCAAGACTCAAACCTGCATAATTTAGGGAACTGTGAGGTACTATTTTGGCCATGTCCCAACTTTAGACTCTCAGTCCTCACCTCATCCCAGGAAGGGACTCCCCTGTATGATTGTGAGTGCCTCACCTCCACACAGTCCCAGGAACTGGGGACCTGGCACAGTAGCTGCTTTTCCTTTGCTTTTTGCTTGTGGATTCCTTGTCCCTCCCACTGTGCTAAGAGAGCTTTCACAGTCAGCTAAAGAATCCCCCACCAAATGCTGGGGGCCAAGTACCCAGAAACAAGCTGACTCAAAGCCACCCTCCTGGAGTTCAGGGATCTCGTGACCCAACTGCACAGTCTTGGAGACCGCACTGGCCCCCAGGCGGCTGTGCTCTTGATACTCAGCCTCTTCCCTGGGGGTTGAAGCCCCTGCCAGGTCCTGTGCAGAGGAGCCTTGTGGCGTTGGAACCTGCCAAGAGACAGAGGGACGTGTCATATGTCTTTGCCCCCCTGGCCACACTGGCGAGCACTGTGACATAGGTAAGAACCTTGTGGGCCATGGGGGTGTGGGTAGGAACTCTAGATGGACTGACTCTTTCATCCCCAGAAGGGGCCAGAGGCAGGAGGAGGTGATCAAGGTCAACTGTGGCTCGGGCTTTGCAGACAGGGAAGAAAAGGTGTGCAATGGCAAGAGTGTCAGGGGAACAGCCTCAGAATACACACAGCACAGCTTCCCAGAGCATCTAGTAAACAAGAAGGTTTAGGAGAAAAAAGTCAAGTTAAATAATTAGGCAAGTGAGTAGTTTGTTTTATATCAGGCAAATGGCTATTTTATGAGTAGAATTCAAAATGTGCTTGAATTTTGAAGGTAAAAAGGAGACCTCAAAGAAATGTTGAACTTGGGGTGAGTATTGGTATCATAGGACTCGTCCCTCTGTCTCCAAAGGGGCTGTTTTATATCATGTAGGGTGAGCACCACCAAGAAAGCCTCTGCAGTTCCCTTAGTGTTTGGGTCTGGCTGGCATCTGGGTCCCCTTCCTGTCGTGAAGGAAACAATACAGTGCTTGTCACACCCAGCAGTGTGTTTCCCACGGGCACCCACTACCCTGGAATCTGTTTGTTCTTTGCCATGGTCAAGCAGCCTGTGGGATGGGTAAGGAGCCTGGGGATCCTCTGATTGGAGGTGGTTAGAACCCACCTGTCCTATTGTGGACACATTCAAGGCCTGAGGCCATGATGACATCTCATCTCTTCAACATCAAGGAGGTACCAGTTACCATCAAGCTCCTATGCTTGGGTTAGCTCTTTTCACGGCCCAATGCCCTTGTTCCCAGCTTCGCTCCCAAGTCAAGGTCTTTCATAAAAGGGCTTTATTCCTAGGACATGCACAGAATTGGAGAAATGAATTCCAGGGGGAAAAAACAACCACTTCCAGGTTTGCCAGGCAAATCTTTTCAGGCACCCAGCATCCAATAGCCTTTAAATCATACACAAAAGCTCTGAGTCTGTATATATTACTATACATGAAAATTAACATGTCACTATATATTATATACTTATATAATGTACAGTATGCCTGGAACTTATACAGGAAATATACATAAGCATTAGGGCAGATATGATATCTGTTCTTTCCCTCATTGGAGTCAGTCTTTGCCCACATGTCAGAGGTGGAACCTAAGGACACTGAGCCTCCAAGATCAGAGCAGGTGAGCTCTCCTTACTGCCCAGAGGACAAGATTTCCACTGGGCTATAGTGATCCCAGGCACTGTAGCCAAACCTCTCCAACCTGTGGGTGACTCTGTGGGATGGGGGTTACTGGGGACTGAACTCAGGGACCATCCACTGTTGAGCTACATCCCCAACCCTTTTTATTTGTTGAGACAGGAGCTCGCTAAGTTGCTGAGGCTGACCTCAAACTCACAATCCTCCTGCCTTAGTCTCCCAAGTAGTTAGGGTTACAGGCATGAGCCACCATTCTTAGCAGCTCCTTCCCAACCTGACACTTGAGGCAAAAATGTGACACTAGTATCAGAAGTCAAGCAAGGCTGATATCCTCAGCAGCCCCAAAGTTAGTAAAAGCAGGTGACAGTAGAACATAACTACTCTGTTGTAAGGGCAGCCTTTCTCTGATCTTGCATATTTCCTCAGGGTTTTCCCAAGATTTCTTCCCCAACAGCTCTATGAGCAGGTTGGTAATTATTCCTATTTGAAACCAGAATGCAGAGAGTTTAATTCATTTGCCTGATTCCACTATGTGAGGCGAATCAAGAATCAAGGTCTCAATTCACATAAACTCCCTCTTAATCATAATAACAAGTTGCTGGGCATAATGGTGCATGCTTGTAATCCCAGAAACTCCAGAGGCTAAGGCAGGAGGATCTCAAGTTCAAGGCCAGCCTTAACAATTTAGCAAGGTCCCAAGCAACTTAGGAAGACCCTGTCTCAAAACAAAACAAAAATATTTTAAAGTGGGGCTGGTGATGTAGCTCAGTGGTAAAGTGCCCCAGGATTCAATCCCCAGTACCAAAAAAATTAATAATAACAACAACAAGATGCTCTTCACAAAATCCTAAAGGCTGATTTCTGGGGAGCCAGAATGAAAAAGGGCTATGGAATCAGAGTCAGTCTGATCTACACACAGCCAAGCCCCCACTTTCCTCATTCGACAACAGGGATCAATGATAGTGGTTCTCGCTTTAAAATATATATATATATATTCTGATTGAAACGATCCTGTGAACTTTGGCATTGGGGCTTTTAAATTCCCAGGTGACTTCAGTGTGCAGCCAGGGCTGAGAACACTGCAGTAAGGATCACCTGAGTATAACATCAGCCAAGAGGCATTCAATAAAAATTGGGTCCCCTTCACCATCTCTCATACCACTAGTTAGAGAAACATCAGCGTACCTAAAGAGCAGGTGGTGAGGTTCAGTGCAGCACAAGCCTAGGCTCTCACTCCCCAGGCCTGTGCCCAGGGTCCTCAGTCACTCCTGTTCAATGTAGCTCAAGGTTCAAATGCTTCCAGGACCGTAGGTAGTGTCCAGTCTCCATGGATGAACCACTTACCATCTTGCACTAGAATCAGGAACCAAAGGTTGTTAAAGACACGATGGCCTCTAGGGGTTGGGGTTGTGGTTCAGTGGTAGAGCACTTGCCTCGCACATGTGAGGCACTGGGTTTGATCCTCAGCACTTTTTCTTTTAAAGGTTTAAAAGAGCATCATAGGTTTAAAGGTTTAAAAAGCATCATACTTGGGCTCCTCCCTAAGATATTCTGATTCAGTTGGTCTGGAGAGGGAGGACCTCCTGCACTAGCATCTTACAAAAATAAAAAATTTAAATTTAACTACCCCATTAATTTATATATGCACAACCAAGGTGAAAAGGCACTGCTCTAATCAGATCTCACATCTGATTTTCAGTCATTGCTGGGACAGGGTGGGCTTCTCTTAATTTCTGGCTTAGAAGGATATAAACTTAAAGATTAATCAGCCTCTTTTTATTTTACTGACATTGTTCACATTTTTGGTTTGGAATTCTAATTTATGACCTGACACTGTCTTTTCTTCCAGGGAATACATTTAAATTTCAGTGAAACCTTTATCTCTGGGAAAGAAGTACTTTCATAGAAAGTGAAAAATTCAGGTCTATAAAATTTAAAAATTCAAAGTATACCATTTTTGACTTGACTCTACCAAAAAGTTCTTAACAGGAAACTAATTGCATTTAAGCAGGATATTAAAATTGCACTCAAAATCAACCATTAGAATATACAAGACTTCAAATAGTATAATAATAATATACATTTTAATTTAATGTTTTTTATTTTAAAAGCAAATTGGGACTGATAAAATACTCTCATAATTTTTCCCTCAGTTGTGTAAAAGACCCAATAAGAAAGTCAGTATATCTACTCAAGTCTGTCCATCCTGATTTGTACTAGGTTTTTGCAGGGTGCAGAGCATCTACTCAGTTAAGAAATTTTCTCTGTGCTTCTTGAGTGGATCCCCACCCCCAATCCTTATCCTGGAAAATTATGCCCTGGAAAAAAAAGTTCATTTTTGTCTTAGAAAGATAAGCATCCAGATGCACAGATTGTACATGGAATAACTTGAAGAGTACCATTCATATTGTAGTCTTTATGAATGGCAAACTGTTTAGTCAAGTATCATTTGGGTAAAATTACTTATCACTCTTTATTTAGCATTTTCTATGTGCCAAATAAACTCTAGCTCACTTGGAGGTCCTGGGCTCTGATCCAGGCTCTGATCTAGCTGGAAAAGACCTACTCAAGGTAGAGGTCTGAGGTCTCCAATTCAGACACCAAAGTGATTGTTTCCAAGTAATCTCCACTACTTTGGCTTTCACAATTGGGCTCCCAATTCTTTCCTCTCCTAAGTTAGAGGCACCACTGGAAGGCCTTGTTGAGGTACAAACCATCCCTTTTGGTTTTAGTAGTGGTAACAGAAGCTTGAGAGTCCTGACAGTACTCAGACTCCCTGCTCATTGATAAGGGAGCAGTGGCTGTGGAGGAAATGGTAACAAAGTCTCAAGAATCCATGACCGCAGTGTCTCTCTCCCTCCACCATCCAGTCTCATTTTCTTACTCTCTCTCCCATCTCTTCTCATCTGTCACCCTATTTGCCAGCATAAACGAATCCCGTCACTTGTTTCCCTACCTATAAACGGCATCATGATGTCTATGCCCACCAGGCCACTGGAAGATAACGTGTGTCAAAGCATCTGGCTCAAAGAAGGTTGTTAGCAGATCTTGGTCCTCTCCCCCTTTCCTCTCTTCCTTTATGATGTCTTCCACTGCCCTTTACCTCCTATTACCTACCCTTTCCTCCCTCTACCTCCTATCACCTTGTCCGAGACTCCCCCAGTCTGGGCTCACAACAGGACCCAGCCCTACTCCTCTCTTGGTTCCAGAAGTTGAGAGATGCTCTAACTGCCCTTCACAGAGAGAGGTGGACAGTCAGGTCCAGAATGGCTCTTACAGCCACATAAAGAGGAGATGAGGTACACAGGACTGACTGATTAATAAGAAAGCTCCACACAGGATATCAGCCCTCTCCCTGCTGCTGAAGATGCAGACTCAGCCTCTCTAAACTGCCCCAGTGGGACCCACAGGCTCTTTGCCCTTTAGAATTGTGTCCTTCCTGTCCCTCCTACAAAAAAAAAAAAATGAAAATAAGCTTCTGATTCCAGAATTTGTTCCATCTATCCTTGAAACCTTCTCAGATTTTGTTCCCTGGCCAAACACGGGAGAAACAACACTGCCCTGGAGCTCACACAGCCTGGGTGTGAGCAAGGTACAGGGTACAATCTCCAAGCCTCTGAGGCAGCTGAAAGCTGTCTGGCCTGACCTGCTTCTGGTCCTCCCACCTTTGCCACCCTTTCCTCAATGATTTGACCAGGAGCCCCAGTATTGATGTCTGACTTTTCTCCCCAGATGCCACCCCTGTCCCCTGCTCTGTACAACTGCTTTAGCACCTACATTTGCTTCATTCCCCTTGCCCAGTGCTGCCCACCTTCAATAATGATGCTAATGGACAAAAGAGAACATAGCTTTCCTGAAGCAGGAGAGCCACCCCAGCTTCACCCTGCTGACTGACCTGACCTATTGCTGCTACTGCTGCTGCTGGGAATCCTGGTGCATGCTGGGAATCCAAGTGCATGCTGGGATTTCAATCAGTTCCTCCATGCATTTTGAGTTTGCTCAGAACAGTTCCAAACTTGGAACTGTTGGTTTCTAATCCATGTGCACTCCTTGAAATGAAGTTAAGGACTTTGTGGGACAAGAGAGATGCTTGAGAAACAGAGATTAGGAGCTTCATGGGATGAGCAAGATACTTGAGAACCAGAGATTTCAGGCAACCCATTGCACAAACACAACTTTGACCAAGAAGATGTCTTCTATGCACAAACCTGAAGATCCAGAGGAATATGTTTTTGCTGTCATTTCAGAGGATTGACATTAAGGTCCTATTTGCTCTTAATAGAGGCAAGAACTAAGTCCTGGAACATAATGAGGATTCTGAAATCCTATTCCCAGCCCAGGGCTTAGCTGCTCACATGGATACCACCCATAAACATGCTGTTGGATCCTGGAGGTTGCATGAACACAGCTACACATACCAAGGCTTAGTTAGCATCACCCAACTACATATCATGGTGCCCCATAAGCCAGTGGAACCCACTTATTGAAGAATTTTACTGATATCCTGGCAAAAGGAGCTGCATATTACCTTTATCTTGAGTGGAACCCAGGGGGAACAAAAACAGCAGGAGCTTTGGAGTACAAAAAGAGCAGAAGAATTCCTCCCAGGTCTTTTGGTTTCTCAGAAAGGTGCAGAAAGACCAGATTAGGAGATTCAGTTCTCACCATGGCTAATCGAGGAAAGGTTGAGGCAAAGGCCAATGACTTACCAACTCAAGTTCACAAAGACGTTTGACCAGAAAAAACCATCTTGGGACAAGAAGAACAGAAGAAAGAAGAGCTGAGCTGAGAAGAGGCTGATGGGCAACTGCCTGTATCCCAGGATTGAATAGCTGGTAGGCAACCACTCACCGAGCACCCGGCCAGCTTCAAATTCTTGCCTCCCACTTGTAGGATGGAGCCTTTCCAAAAACTGTACTCACTGGAGATATCCACCTTCTGTGGTCTTAAACTGGAGATTACATGGGGAAATGTTGGGCAGGGTTTTAGTCCCTCTCCCAAGAAAAAGATGCCAGCTTCATTTTTACAAGATGTTTTATTTACTTATTTACTGAAGACAAAGAAAGTGCCTGCAACCCAGGAAGCCTAGTGAGTTTCGTATGGATATCCCATGTGGGCATTTTCTCATGGATCTATACTCTGCAGACCATTTCTAGTTTGTTCATTCTAGTACTGCACCACTTTGCTCTCTTTCCCTAGTTCAGAACTACTGAGGAAAACAGGAGAAGAAAGAGTTCTAAGCAAGTTTCAAGAACCTGATTTCCAGTATCCTTGCCCACCACTGTGTTCATAGTTCAAACTCCATGGCTTCCTGAAACATTCACAAAAGAAGACATGTTGGAGGAACATAAAGCATCTGGCTTCAGAAGTACCAGACTTCTTCAACCCACTGGGAAACCTGGCTTCGGGGCTCCAAGCTTGTCAATTGAAAATCACATACATCCAAGAAAAGCCTTGGCAGAATCTTTGGTTCAGCATTCCAAGATGGCGGCAGCAGCAGCAGCAGCAACAGTTCTCAGGAAAACCAGCCAATCCCCTCCCCAGGCTCTGGACAGCAGCAGGGCTGGCCACCCATAAGGAAGCCACAGTGCTTGTGAGGCTGGAATTGCGGGCAGGAGTCCTAATGGTGGCCCTTGATTTCTTGCAGACATTGATGAGTGCCTCTCAAGCCCTTGTCTGAATGGAGCCACCTGCGTGGATGCCATCGACTCTTTCACATGCTTATGCCTTCCCAGCTACGGAGGGGACCTGTGTGAGATCGGTACGGCCGTCTCTGCTTCAGCTAATGTTACTAACAGCTGCACCTCCTCCTCCTTCCTCAACCTCCACTTCTAATCACAGACTCTAGGCCCTGACTGGGGCCCCATATCAATCTGGACAGCCACCAAGAAGTCTGCTTTTCCCACTGATTCTTATTCTTTCTCTTGCTCTTCCCCTTGAAAACCCTCTTCTGGAGCTCTGCCTGATCTGACCAGGAGAAACTGCAGGCTAGGCAGCCTGCACTTTGGAAGGTGGGGCTCTGAGTACCTTTATACCACTAACTTTCTCCAGGGCTTGCAGACTTTGATGCCAACACCAAGCTTGGTGTATGCGTCAAACTAAGAGGACAGAGCTGATTCTTGTCTTGAAAGAAGCTATGGGTGAGAGCAATTGTGTCTCACTCCAATGACAGCCTCAGATCTTCCCACGATGGTCATGGGCATTGTCTGCCTGCTTTATTGTCTGTGGCACTTTTGTGGCTCTTCTATGGTCCTGGGAGCCATGGTGCCATGCTAGCCAAGCTACCTTGCTCATCTCCTGGGGTGAAAGCTATGGTTGGTCTGCCTGAGAGCTCCTGTGTCACCAGCATGCTCAAGTCATGCATGAACAGAGACTGCTGCATGTCACCTTCTCTTCATCACATCATGACAGTTGCCATGTTGGTCATGCATCTTTTCTTCCTTCCTGGTTCAAGGCCAAAGACTGGCCAGAAAGAACAGTCTCACTGCAAGGGGCAGGGACTGAGTTTCCTCTCTTGGGTCTTGCCAACCCCTCTGTTTCTGCACCTGTATTCCAGGAACCCTCCCAGGCCAGGCTGAGCCTCAGCTCTCTCACCTGTGGACCTTCCTACTCTCCCCCCAGGCCCCTGGATTGCATGGGCTTCCTGACTCAGAGGGGAGATGAGGCTTCAGGTGTGGATAGCAATGATTCATGCACACCTGGAAGTGTACAGGACCTCAAAGCTCTTTTCAAAGAACTCTCAAGGTGGATATCCAGAAACTTCCAAAAAGCAGCTGAAACTCCTGGGCATAAGCTGTATGGGTGGTAGTCAAGATTTGCATGTTCCTTGAAGACAATGACAGTATTACAGGCTAGTGAAGGAATTTTTAGGCTTCTAGAAGAAAAAGCCTGAATACCCCTCCTCTCCTGCAACCTCAGCTGGGTGAGAGTGGAGAGCTACAGGATTTTCTTCCCAGGATACCAAAAACATTTGCCACAGGAGAGAAGAGTCTGGAACATCCACACAGACAACAGCTCTGGGGTTCCAGCATGGGAAGGGGAGGTTCTGCAGGAATGGAGGTAGGGCTCTCGTGGGGCTCTGAACTCTGATGGAACAGAGTTTGTTCCAGAGCCTCTCAGAGGGCCCCTGGGCCTGGGTACCCAGTGAAGCCAGGGTCCCGCTCTAGCCCTCAGCCCTTGCAGCCGCACAGTGCCTCGTGCCTCGGCTCCGGCCTCATGGCTTTTCCCAGTCTCCCTGGAATTCTGTCTGTGTTCCCCAAAGCCTCCATCCTGCATGGCCCCACAAAAGCACCCCCCAGCAGCTGTACCCTTTGGCTTTGCCTGCCCAGGTCAGCCCACAGGCACTGAGGTGGCCCAAGAACTGACCCAACAAGTCAGCCCTGGGGTGGAATCTCTGTCCTCACAGTGCAGAGCTACCTCGGAGACCTCTCCAGGGCTTTCCAGACCTTTGCTTCATCCCTGGGGGGACATTGGTAGCAAGGGATGAGGCCTCCCCTCCCCTCAGTTCCTCCTACTACTCTACCTCTTTCTTCTTAGACTGTGGGCCTCCACTCTCCTGTTTCACCCTTCCCAAGCCGTGTCCTCCTCCTCTCCTGTCAAGCACCCACCCTGCATGCTAAGACTCCTTCCCCCCACCTGCCGGTCCTTCCTTCCTGGCACAGCCAGATTGGTGGCATCCAATGGGAGGCTGCCTACATTCTGAAGCATTCATGGCCCCAGGGCCCTCCACCTAGGCAGGCAGACAGTCCTCTACCTAGGAGGACCCCTTCACATGAGAGGCCCCAGGGGATGAAGGGCGAGAGGGACTGGGAATTCCTTCTGCCCAGTGCTGCACCGACAGATGTTTGACAACTGGCTCTTACAGAGGAAAGAGGAGCCCTGATGGGTAGCATCTGCAAGTTCCTGAGGGGCATATACTTTCACCAGGGCCAATTTAAAACTACCAGTGCCACATCATGAAGGCAGAGTTAGGAGGTGATGCTCACAATCACCACTTCCAATCCTGAGTGACTGGCTCCCACGTATCCCTGCCTCTGCCCACTAGCCTGTTCCAAGGCCTCTAGAACAGCCCCTTCTCCAGAATAGAGAACTCATTACAAATTTAGAAGCTACTCTCCTCTTCCTATATGCCATCAAAATAAAAAAGAAAATGAAAGCCAGGGCCCCTGGTCATGGGGTCAGGGGTCATGGTTGGACCCCTGGTTGGCTGTGTCACTCTCTAAGAAGCAGCTCTGTGCTCAGCCAGAGGCAGCTCTCATGGATGGCCTGAGAGCTGTCAGTCTTCTTTAGACATAAAGCAGACTTATTTCTGCTCCCCTCCTCACCCAAGGTTCTGTGGGAAGGAGGTTACCAGCTCCTTTTTGTGCCCAGGCTTGTGCCTTCTAAACCCTCCAACTGCTTCCCACAGCCCCTCTCCCCAAAGCCTCTCAGAACCATGCTTTTCCTTAAATCTCAAAACCTGCCACCTTTTTGACCTTTGGTCCACTGAGCTCTGTCAGCCCTCCAGAGCAGGCACCCACCGGAAAGAAAGGTCCCTGGCAAGCCGGGCGCGGTGGCACATGCCTGTAATCCCAGCACTTAGGGAGGCTGAGACAGGAGAATCATGAGTTCAAAGCCAGCCTCAGCAGCAGCGAGGCACTAAGCAACTCAGTGAGACCCTGTCTCTACATAAAACACAAAATAGGGCTGGGGATGTGGCTCAGTGGTTGAGTGCCCCTGAGTTTAATCCCCGGTACCAAAAAAAAAAAGAAGAAGAAGAAGAAAGGTCCCTGGCACTAACATTTCCCAGAGACCACTAAGGGAGCCAGGACTTACTGGCTTCCCACAGGAGCACGTCCCCAGCTGGGCCTGTTCCTTCCCTTGAGAGTACAGAGAAGGGTGAATCTAGAAACCCACAAGACGGGCAGTGACCACATCCCCAGCTGGCCTCAAACCCCTCTTCAAGCCCCTGACCTGTGTTGCAGACCAGGAGGTATGCGAGGAGGGCTGGACGAAGTTCCAGGGACACTGTTACCGCCACTTCCCTGACCGTGAGACCTGGGTGGATGCCGAGAGACGATGTCGAGAACATCAAGCACACCTGAGCAGCATTGTCACCCCTGAGGAACAGGAGTTTGTCAACAGTGAGTGTGGTGGAGGCTGGAGAAAGTAGTCACGTGGGCAAAGGGTCTCACTTGCCAGAACTAGTCGAGTGGGGGCTGGGGGCGTGGCTTAGTGGTACAGCATTTGCCTAGCATGCACTAGGCCCTGGGTTCCATCCCAGCACAACAAACAAAAGAAAGAAAAAAAGAAATTAGCAGATTGGATCCAGTGAGGCCATAAGGTGGGGGAGCTAGGAGGGAGGAAAGGCATTATTGTAGCTTAGTTCCCCGAGAGCAGACAGAGTACCCAGCCTCAGTACCAGCCTCAGACTCACCCTGTGGCCATCATCCATCCATGCTAGCTTATGGAGGTAGTTCAAAGTGTACCCCAAACATGCATGTGCTGAGACCCTTGGGAGGACCTTGGGAGGCCCCACCTGCCTCCGTCCTCATTCCATCCCCTGAGCTCCAATTCTTAGACATCCCCAGGGTGTCCAATGCCAGATCCAAACTCAACTTTCCTCTCCAGAAAATGCTCAAGACTACCAGTGGGTTGGCCTGAATGACAGGACCATCGAAGGGGACTTCCGCTGGTCAGATGGACACCCCTTGGTGAGTTCTGCTGGGTGCACCAGCCACAGCTGGTGGCCTAGAGGGGAAGGGTAGGATAAAGACCCCCAGAGATGCATTCAAATCAGGTACAAACACACTGAGCAGCTGCAGGAGCCCTGGAGGTAGGGATTGCGCCTCATTTGCCTCTGCCTCTGGGGACCAGGCCAGAGATGAATGGGTTGAGTGAAGGAAGGCACGAAGCCACGGAGGGAGCTGGAGAGAAAGGAATAAATGACAGCAAACCACCATGAGGGGCCATGCAAACACTTCAGAGGGGTTCCTTGCCCACAGAGAGGGAAAGCAAGAAGATGCCAAATGAACAGGATGGCAGGGGAAGGGGTCAGTGCTGCAGGTGTGACGGGCTGAATACTATCAGGGCTCCATTCATGGGAGTTCTGCGCTCCTGAGAAGGACCAGAGCCCAGCTGTGTGCCCAGTTCCCCAGAGGGCCTGTGGGTTCCATGGCACCTCCAACAACCCTGACCAGACTCCCAGCAGCCTTCACCAATGCCAGACAAGCCAGAAGTTGGACTGAAAGAGAAAGGAGACAGGGAAGAGGGAAGAAAGTGGGGGACAGGCTAAATCATGCAGCTCCAGCCCTCTCCTCACCCCTTCCTCACCTCTACCCACAGCAATTTGAGAAATGGCGTCCCAACCAGCCTGACAACTTCTTTGCCACTGGAGAGGATTGCGTGGTGATGATTTGGCATGAGAAGGGCGAGTGGAATGATGTTCCCTGCAATTACCATCTGCCCTTCACATGTAAAAAGGGCACAGGTGAGCAGAGGCTGGGAGGGGACCCAGAGGAGAGAGCATCAGGACTTTCTGCACCAAGGGAAACTCTTGTTGTGTGGCGTGGGGTGCATCCCCTGTCTTCCAGCTGCTGGTGTCTTGTGGGAACATTCTCTAAAAGCAGATGGAATCTGACTTGGGGGGCCCCTTTTAGCACCAGCATCTCAGAGCCAATTGCAAAGGCAAGCCAGCTCCTAGGGACATTCACAGGGACAGGAGAGTATGAAGGTTGCAGGTCAAAGGACAGGACTCTCCTTCAGATATCAGCTGCAGAAAGTTTCCCGTGATAGCACCTGGTTGGGAGTCTCCCTCTCTTTGGGGTTCCCAAGTCTATCAGTCACAGAATCAGAGTTGTCAGGTCCTAATCCCTCAGCTTTAGGTCTATGGACATCGAGGTGCTGGTATGGCATACCCTACCAGCTCCTGCTCATGGCCTTGTGTCCACAGCCATCCTTGGGGTCCCTCTTTCCTTGGCATTGGATATTTTTTTTTAAATGTTTATTTTTTAGTTGTAGGTGACAGAATATCTTTATTTTATTTTTATGTGGTGCTGAGGATCGAACCCAGTGCCTTATGCGTGCTAGGCGAGCACGCTACCACTGCGCCATAATCCCAGCCCCGGCGTTGGATATTTTTATAAAGAAGCTGCAAGTGGTCTGCCTGGCTCTCCCCCTCTTTCCCTTTCTCCCTCTCTTCCTTTTTCATGGCCTTACAGTGACCTTTCACTCACCCCCACCCCACCTCCAGGACCAAAGAACCCAGGTGTTAGAACCAGAGGTCTCCTGATTCGTGGCACTGGGTAAAAATGCCCCTTTGCCAGCCGCCAGGGCTCATCACCAGGTGGTGGAGCTCAATGTCCTCCCCACAGTGCCTTGGGCTCGGAGCTTGTTATAGACCACAGGGTCATCACAGAAAACCCCACGAGACCCCTTTCTAAAGGGTGTTTGCCCCTCAGTGGCCTGCAGAGATCCCCCAGTGGTGGAGCATGCCAGGACCTTTGGACAGAAGAAGGACCGATATGAAATCAATTCCCTGGTGCGGTACCAGTGCACTGAGGGCTTTGTCCAGCGCCATGTGCCCACCATCCGGTGCCAGCCCAGTGGGCACTGGGAAGAGCCTCGGATCACCTGCACGGACCGTGAGCATCACCCTCCCCCCAATTAACAGGGGTCAAGGCTGGATTCTGCCAGCATCTCCTGGGGATCCTGCACCATCCTTGAGACTGAGCCAGGGTGGCAAGGTCAGGGAACTGCTCAGTCACAAATCATTGACCCCTGCCTCGGGTGCCTGTCCCAGCCTAGGGCTCACATTCACGGATGGGAGGCAGCAGAAAGCTGGTGGCCTACCTTCCTTTTCAACAGCAGCCTGCATGCCCTTAGCCCAGGGAGGCTCTGTACAGCTGCAGGCTGGCTTCCTGAGCCAGTTTCTCAGTGAAGGGCACCAGTGGAGAGTGGGCAGAGTGGGAACACCTCAGCTTGGCCCCACTTCTTCTGGGCTCACCAATATTTTCCCAATCTTCCTTTCACCCAGCCACCACCTACAAGCGCAGACTACAGAAACGGAGCTCACGGTCCCCAAGGAGGAGCCACC
Organism: Geosciurus inauris; assembly: GCA_004024805.1. NCBI lineage: Eukaryota > Metazoa > Chordata > Mammalia > Rodentia > Sciuridae > Geosciurus > Geosciurus inauris. The sequence goes on from PVHX01024478.1 coordinate 17,097, forward strand.
CCAGCACAGCCCACTGAGAGGAGCTTCCAGGATGTGCCCAGGATGCTGAGCCCAAGAACCTGGCAGACAGGCAGTGCATCCCATCCAGATGGTGTCCTCTTGTCACTTTTTGTCATATAAGGAATCCCATTAAAGAAAACAAATGAACCGTCCATTGTGTATGCACCCACCCTACCCCATCCCCAAATCACCAAAACCTCATCTAATTTGTCCCCCAAATGCCAAAGCAAAGCAAACTTATTGTAACCCATGGACTGAGTTTAGAGACATTTCTTTAATCTCCCGTCGTGCCTTTCCAGGGACCAGAGCAGGGACAGGGGGAGAAGGAAAGGGGTTAAGTTAAATAAAGAAGATTATTTTTTGTTTCCTGACTTTATCCAAGAGCAGTACAGTCGTTGGTTATTTCACCTCCAGGGAGAGCTAGGGAGGAGGGAGGAGGGGTCGGAAAGAGGTGGAAAGGGCAGAGGCCTGAAGGACTCAGACCGGACCGCAGCTGAATGTATTGGACAAAAGGAGCCAGGAGGGCTGCACCATCTGTGTGGGGTAGAAGCCTGGGGGACGGGGGTCCAGCTGGCTGGGGGCAGGAGAGAGCCAACAGAGGGATCTTCACAGCATGGGGGTCGCCCTCCCTCCAGGGGTCCCTCTCCCAGTGTCCTCTCATCTGGGCCTGCCACCCTAGCAGGCGTCAAACTCTCGGCAGGGCTGGGTGGGGGTACTTCCTTCCAGAGGGAGTGCCACCCACCCCCTCACCCCCACCCTACCCCCGGGACCGTGCAGGCACCAGGGTTCCGTGCACCTATTTATATTTTTGAAAACTAAAGATTATGATAATTATAATAATAAAGACATTGGAAGAGATCTATTTCTTTTCTTTTCCCTTTTTTTCAATTTAAGAAGGCAACCGCAATCTAACGTGTTTTGATCAGACAACCTCACATTGTGTGACTTCTGTCTGTTCAGAGCCTGGGACAGGCATGTCTGGTGTATTTTATTTTTACCAGAGTGGCGATGTGTTTGATGGGTTCTGCACACGTGTGTGTATGAATGTGGGGTGTGTGTGCCTGGAGATGCCTGTCACACGCATGATGTGTCAGGTGGTAGCGCTATGTGTGGATGTGCAAGTGGGCACCGTCAAAGAACAAGAGAGACATCTGGTCACCTTGCATAGTTTGGTTCTTTCCTATCACACTGTGTTGGTAAACTACATCCCCAAACAGGGAAAACTCAAGATTTAAAAGAGGGAAGGAAAAAAGAATACAGCAGACACTTCAGGAACAATGAATCTTGCTTACACATTTTTGGGGCCAACTGGTCAGCTGGCTGCTAGCAAAAAGATCTGGATATTGTGCATTTAAAGTAGGCTGTAAGGTACCAATGAAACATCAGGTGTGGTGGTGCACACCTGTAATCCTAGCCACAGAAGAGGCTGAGGCAGGAGGATTACAAGTTCAAGGCCAGTCTCAGCAACTTAGTGAGAACCTGTCTCAAAATAAAATTAAAAGGGGCTGAGGATACAGCTCAATGGTAGAGCACTTGCCTAGCACGCATAAGGCCCGGGGTTCCATCCCCAGCACCACAAAAAAAAAAAAAATCAAATCAAATTAAATTAAAAGAGCTGGGATGTAGCTTGGTGATAGAGCACCTGTGGGTTCAATTCCCAGAACTGGAAAAAAAAGATACCAATAAGAACAATTTGAACTGTTTATGGTACCCCAAGAGTTGAATTGGAATGTGCAGTCAGACACTGAGTGTCCTTCCAGCATCCTCTCAGGACATCTCCCTCGTAACATGCCCTTGAGGCTTTGTCTTTTTTTTTTTTTTTTTTAAAGATTTTTTTTTATTTGTAGATGAATACAATGTCTTTATTTTATTGCTTTGTATGTGGTGCTGAGGATCGAACCCAGGGCCTCACGCATGCGAGGCAAGCACTCTACCGCTGAGCTACAATCCCAGCCCTGAGGCTTTGTCTTGAGTGTGTATGTATTGCTTAGTGCATGCCAGTGAGAGTTTGTGTGCCAGTGTCTTTTCAGGTATGAGGATGTGCAAGGTTGAGCATTTGCTAGTAAATGTGTGTCCAGGTTAGTTATAGCTCTGGAAAGAATAGGTGGGCAAAGAAAAGCATAGACCCTGGTCAAATAATAAGGACTCAATAATTATGTAACTAATGGACAAATTAATTGACTGTGGATGCTTCTTATGAGGTTATACCACCATAAACCCCATCATAAATTCAAAATATCCTAAATCAAAAATATATTTAGGACCAGAAGTATAGCTCAGTGGTAGAGTACTTACTTAGCTCACACAAGGACTTGATCCCTATCCCCATTTAAAAAAAAAAAGAAAAAGATAAAAGAAAAGCATTTTAATACATATATCCTACCAAACATCAGAACTTAGCAACATAGTACACTGTTGAATATCTATGATGTCTCCTTATGATCGAGTGACTGGGAGCCCTGGCTCATTGCCACTGTCCAGCATTGTGAGAGAGGATTGGACCACATTTTGCTAGCCCAAGGAAAGATCAAAGTTAAAAATTCAAAGTAGGAGGTGAGCGTGGCAGTGGACCTATAATTCCAGCGACTTGGGCATCTGAGGTAGGAAGATGACAAGTTCAAGGATGGTCTCAGCAATTTTACAAGACCCTCAGCAACTTTGTGAGACTTTTTTATTTTGTCTCAAAATTAAAAATAACAAAAGGCTGGGGATGTAGCTCAATCTTAAAGCATCCCTGGGTTCAATCTCTAGTGCCAAAAAAAAAAAAAAAGTAAGTCAAACTATTATAAATCAGAGACTATCTGTAGCTGGTAGAACAACCATCTATACTAGTAGCTTTCAGAATCCAATAGAGGGTTTGTGATAACAAGGGGCCTGAGCCCACTCTCAGAGTTTTTAACTCAGTAGGTCTGGGGTAAGGTCATTCGCACTTCTAATGAATTCTAAGCACTGCTGCTGCTGCTGCTGCTACTACTACTGGCCACACTTTGAGAAGCACTGGGCTGGAGATAAACTTACTGAATGAGTGGTGAGTGGCAGGGCATGCTTGTAGGAGGCAACCAGAGTGGCCTCCTGAGGGGTGAGGCCCAGAGGATCAGGCCTGGGAGCCTGGCCTCTGAGACCCTCTAGAGGACACAGCCTCCTGAGAGGCGCCTTCCTCTCTCCACTGGGTCTCACACAGACACACCATCAGGGGCTGGGGGTGGTGGGGACACAAGCCAGGGCTCCAGGTGCTAAGCCAGCACCAGAGGCAAGGCATGCCTTAGGGCAGCACATGGAGTTCTCTGTCCACCCCAGGTGCACTGACCCAGCCACCCATGAAGCATGGGACAGAACTGAACCCACCACATCCACCAGGCTGGGAGCTGAGCCCTGAGACTGGACAAGACAGAAAGCCAGGCACAGAGGCAGGTTGGGGTCAAGGGAAGGGGTCACAGCACCATTTATTGTTCAAAGAAGGTACACACGCCTGAGAAGCCTAGGGACCCCCTCCAGAAATAGAAAGGACCACCCCCCAGGTCCTCTTCCTTCCTGCCCAGACTGAGGCAGAGGCAGATCTGCAGCCACCATGCCTTGACCCCTTGTGGCACTGTGGCCAGGTCACTGCCCACTCTGGCCATCAGCCTCCTCCAGGGGAGGACACAGGCCAGACTCAGTGATAGCAGAGAGCCCCTAAAAACCCACAAACCTCAAATGTCCCAGATGGGGAGAGCCTTGGGGTGTCCAAGGGAGCTGGTAGTTGGATGCTGTTGGATTTACAAAAAAAATGATACTCTTATAAAATTTTTAAGTTGAGAAGTATAAAAACAATACTAAAATTGTCCCAACCCACTAGGAGAAACGAACCACTCAATAAATACACAGCCCATGGGGGAAGGAGGCAGGATTGGGTCCAAAACTGGTGGCCCAGATCCTAGCGCGGGCGGTAGCAGTAGACGCCATATAAGCGGCTCTGGGGGTCTGGGAAGCCAAAGCTCCGGACTCCAGGCTCTGGGGGCCCACAGTTGGGACGGGGGTGAGCCACAGGGTAGCGGGCGCTGCCATCTGCCAGCCAGCCGGCATCACAGCGGTCCAAGCCACGGAACTTCCAGGCCGCAAAGAGTTGGCCCACCTTGGCAATCTGGGCACCATCTTCCTGGCAGGCCTCCCTGGCCTCCTTCAGCGTCAGCTTCTCGGGGTGCTCCAGGTAGTACACCCGCCCTGGGGAAAAATGGGGCATAAGTACAGGGCAGCTGAGGCAGTGGCCAGTCAGAATAGCAGGGCCAGTCCCAAGAACCTGACAACCGTCCAAGCCCAGGGGACCACTATGCTGTGGACATTTGCAGTGGACACTAACTTCCCACACCTCAGCACCTGTCTGAGAGTTCCTCTCCACCTGCCGTAAGGCTGGGTCCCTCTGGTTGTGTCTGTTACTCCCCTACCACCCTTCCCTGATTGTACCCTGGGTGGGCAACCCACCTGGGCTAAACCAGAGTCTCTCACCCAATCTTTTACTGAGCACCTGCTACGTGTGAGGCACTTCTCTAAGTACTAAGAATACAGCACTAAACCAATTCCTGTTTTCACTTATCTTCTGATGAAATGGGCCATTTTATGAGGACAGATGTGTGTCCTCTGTCTATGATGCCCCAGAGCCTCATCTAGGCCCCAGCACTAGAAAACGCTGATGAATGAATAAACCAATGTTTGGCATGAAGCAAAAGCAGCAAAGCACTCAAAATTGCACCAGTATTGCTTCCATATCTGCTGGGGCTCTAGACCTCCAGGAGGAAGTGCCAGCAGAGTTGGTAGAAGGGTCCAGAAGCTCCCAGTAGGTCCCAGGTGGTCCTGAACCTGCAGGCCTGTGCTCAGCCATTCCACTCACCCTTGAGGGCAGCAGCGAAGCAGAAAACATCATAGCGGTGCAGGCGGTGATGGCGTGGGCCATAGCTGCGCACACCAGGCGCCAGGCCCAGCCCGCCACAGGGCTGCCGGGGCAGCGTGATGGGGTACTGCACCGTGGCATCCTGCAGCCAGCCTGCGTTGCACCAGTCCAGGCCTTCTTCCCAGGCCCGGAAGAGCTGTTCAAAGGAGGCCACTGCTGCATCCTGCTCCTCACAGGCCTGTTGGGCCTCATAGAAGTTGAGCTGGTAGCGCCCCTTGGGGGGCTGGTAGGGAAAGACCACACCTGGAGAGGGAGGAGAAGGAGCTTGGAGGGATGCACTGCTCGCTCAGTTTCCCACCTCCAGGAGGACACATGATCCCAACACACACACACCTACATTGTCCCTCAGAAAGTGCAGCAGACCTCCATTTCCTGTCTACTGCCTACATCCAGGCAGAGCCTACACCTTTACCTCCTGGAGCTGAGCAGGCAACAGCAGCATTCAAAAAACATGCATTGGCTTGTGAAGGTAATTAACCAGCCTAATGTTTCCAACTTTAAAATGGGAATACTGCCCTATTTATAGGGCTATTGAGAGACCCTCAGTAAGGAGATGCTATCAGGCACCAGCTTTGGGCTCTAGAGGCTGGGTTTGGCTCCCAACTTCCCTCCCAGTAGCTAAGACCTAACTGCACAGGCTTCCCTCAGTGTCCAGAGAGTTGGTTCCAGGGACCCATCAAATACCCAAATCCGTGAATGCTCAAATCCCCTATATAAAATAACGTAGTATTGCCAGGCATGGTGGTGCATGCCTATTATCCCAGATACTCCAGAGGCTGGGACAGGAGGATCATAAGTTCAAGGCCAGGCTGGGCAACTTAGCAAGACCCTGTCTCAAAAATAAAAATAATTAAAAGGGCTTGGGCTGGGACTCAGTAGTAGAGTGCCCCTAGGTTCAATCCCCAGCACTGAAAAATAAAATAAAATAAGAAGTAAAGTATTTGTATAGAACCTACATATATCTTTCTGTATACATTAAATCATCTCTAGATTACTTATGATGCCTTAATACAAAGCCTTACACATCACTTCATTCTCATGGATTCAGCAAGGTACTTGGCATGCAGCAAATTTTAGTTTTGCTTTTTTGAAACTTTCTGGAATTTTTTTTTCCAAATAATTTTAGAGCTGTGAGTTGGTTGAATTTGCAGATGGAGGACCCACAGTTACAGAAGGCTGACTGTATATGTCATTATTAATATGGAAGTTTCTTAGGAAAATATAAGAAACTTTCCATATGTGACAGATGGTTTTTAGGGAAGGAGAGGCCCTAGAAGCTGTGGGAAAAGGGTAGTAAAGGGCTTTAAATAAAGAAGGCTTGAGGTCAGGAAGGTCTGGGAGCATGGGCCCTCTTTTCTAGTAGCCAGGGTATAACGGGGGCCACAAGTTCCTCTCAAAAGTTGTCATGCATGTTTAAAATGTTACTATAATACTTTTTTTTTGGGGGGGGTGCTTACTGGGGATTGAACTCAGGGGCACTCGACCACCGAGCCACATCTCCAGCCCTATTTTGTATTTTTATTTAGAGACAGGGTCTCACTGAGTTGCTTGGCACCTTGCTTTTGCTGAGGCTGGCTTTGAACTTGCAATCCTCCTGCCTCGGCCTCCTGAGCTGCTGGAATTACAGGTGTACACTTTATAATATGTTTTTTAAACATTGGAAATTCTGTTCCTAGCAAGTCGGATGAAATCTTAAGAAGTAAAAGTGACTAAGGGGACAGTGCTGGGCTTACATTGTTTATGAACAGGGCCCTAAGTCCCAGGAACTCTTCCCTGTGGCCAAGGACCTGGGAATATCCCAAGCACCAAACCTCCAGTCTCACTGGGGCAAGAATCCAGGCATTTGGGCAAAGCCAGTCTGAGAGAGCAGAGAAGCCCAAGGGAGGTGGACGTGGTGGTACACGCCTGTAATTCCAGCAAATCAGGTGGCTGAGGCAGGAGAATGGCAAGTTTGAGGCCAGCCTCGACAACTTAGCAAAACC
>PVHX01024479.1:0-23897 GCA_004024805.1 Geosciurus inauris
TGTGGTTGCTTTTATGAGAATAGAGGGTATATTTGTCAGTATGGGGTTTTATTGCTCCTAGACCCTGTCAGCTGACAGGACAGGGAAACACACTTGTATATACTAACTAGTTTCCATACGTACGTGGATGGACATTTCTGTTCTTGACCTCTGGTTCTATGCTAGACTGATGTCTGCAGTTCTAAACTGTTATCAATGGAGCATCATTCTAGCTTCTTTCTCTCACTTATTTGCAACCTCTGACTCTAAACTGTGAACAACTTGGCTCTTTCTGCCTTCCATTCACTTACATAATTATCCGTTTCCAGCACACATCTGTAGCAGTATCTGGATTATTCATATGCACCCCGCTGGGAAATAGCTTTATCAATCATAATACAAAGTTGTGTGCAGTTTCTTTTGCCTTTAGTCTTACAGACTCCATTTATTTCCAAAGTTACTTGATCCACACATTTTTTCCCCATCCTAATCAATGAGGTCTCTTCATATGTTTATGGTATTTACACTTTTGTTATAGTCTGCATTATATGCCCGTATTAGTTTTCAAAGGATATTAAATTTTTCTTCCACAAGAATATCTAAAACTAAAGAGAATATGATACAAAAACTGGGAGGTGTTTGAAAAGAAAATGAGATAGTAATAGGTAAGCTACATTTCTTGTCAGTTTTTCTTTCTTTTATTACTTTATTGCTCACTGTTAATTACATACCTTTCAAATGGGAGAGTAAAAAATAATGGGAAATATTTAGTTATACTTCTTTCAAAAATTTTAAAGTTTCACAATAGAAGATTTAAACATATAAAAAGAAAAGCCTCAGATACCCATCACTTAGCTTTAATTATGATAAATTCATGGCCAATCTTTCTTACTTTATCTATATTCCTATATCCATTTCTCCTACCCTGTATTATTTTGAAGCAAATTCCAGATACTATATCTTTTTAGCTATAAATATTACAGAACACATTCCCTACATGTAAGGACTATTAAAATACATATTCACAATAATACTATCACCCTTAAAAGGGAATAATCATTTATTAACATAATTAAAGACTAGTTAGCATTCAATGTTCCTAGTCTCTCCTAAATGTCATTACACTCTATCTCATTATGCAGGAGTCAGGATCTGTTATGGTTTGGATCTTAATTGTACCCCAGGGGCCTATGTGTTAAAGGCTTGGTTCTCAGCTTGGGAGTTGTTGGAGTTGGTGGAAACTTTAGGAGGTAGGGCCTAATGGAAGAACGTGAGAACATTGGGGTTAGCCCTTCAAAAAGGAGTTTAAAGGTTCTCAGTGCAAAGAAATGATAACTGTTTAAGGAAATGACAATTACCCTGATTTGATCATTATACATTGTATACATGTATAAAATTTTCCTACTGTATTCCATAAATATATACAATTATTATAGATCAATTACAAATTTAAAAGAAATAATAAAATATGTGTATTTTATTTTGTTGAGTTATAGGAATCAACCCCGCTCCTCAAAACTGAGAACAGAAAATGTTGACATTGGTTACTTCTGAGGAACGAGGCTGTGGAGGGTGGGAAAGAGGCTGTCACTTTTCAGGATGGGTCCCTTTCTATCATACATGTTTTCTTAAACTTTTATTCAGGATTTGCTATTTATTAATAATAATAACAACATAAAATAATGTTAATTTTATCAGGAATTTTTGATGACATGGGAAAGTGCTCATAGCATATTAGTTAAGTAAAATAAAAGACACATCTATCAACTCACCCAACTGCATTAAAGTGAATCCTGCTTCAGGGGGTAAAGGGAACAGAAGAAAATGGCAATAGTCAGAGTGGACAGGTGCTGGAAACACAGGTCGAATTCAGGTCTTACAGCAGCTCCACAGCTTAGTGCCAGTGAAGCCTTCTCAGGAGTTTAACAGCAGGTTGGGCCGCGGACGCTGGGTCAGCCTTACCTGGGAGCCTGTTAGAAATGCAGTGCCTTGGACTTGGCCTTAGACTCAGACTCTGAATTTAACAGGACCCCTGGCCAATTCATAAGCACATTAAAGTTTGACCAAATATGCTTTATATTTTCTTTATTGATAAGAAGGGGTGAGTGTTGGGAGGGGTTGGGCCCTAAATGACATACTATCATCTTCCTCCCTACCTCCTCCCTTCTTCCCTCCCTCCCTTCTTTCCTTCCTCCCTCCGTTCGTTTGTTCCTTCCTTCCTCCCTCCCTCCCTTCCTTCCTTCCTTTCTCTCTTTCTTGTTCTGTATCATCTATGTATCTATCATCTATTGATCTATCCATCATCTATCTCTCCTATTTTCTATCTATATCCACCCTGCTTTTTATTCAGTGTGCAAATTGTAGATTGCCTCATGAATATAATTAATTTTATAGTTTTTAAAAAATGTGATGCAAGCAATCTCCATTGTAGCTTCCTCTTCCTGTGTTTTCTTCTTTTATCTTTTAAAATTCATTTGTGGAAGAAACTGGGTTGATTGTAGATTACCCTGGGTATCATTTAATATACCCCTCTGTCTCATGCATTTTTTATAATTAAGTCATGGTGTTATGGAGGATGGAGCAGACCCAGGGTTGAGTTTGGGCAGGAGTATTGCCTAGGTGATGGTGCATTCTCTCTCTCTCTCTCCTTCTTCCCTCTCTCTTGTATACATCTTGTTCTAGTATCTACCTACTGAAATATCAGTGTGGCTACATTTCCAAAACATTGAGAACAAGTATACATAGAAAACTTTTTCAAATTGTTTTCCTAAAAACAAATGAATTTAAAAGGCACGGATTCAGTGCAAATCGATATGAGAGGCAAGAAAGACTTTCAAAGTAGCACTGTAAACAATAGATCAAGGCCACATTAGGACCAGAATCTCAAAGAAATGAGGCGACAAATGACTCCCCGGGGCTGCTCGGTCTGAAGCAGGAAGCCTCACAGAGTTCATCACATCCTCTCCTCTTCCTGGTAGAGGATCAAGGAGTCAGGTACTTAGATATTGACAGAAGATGGACACCAGTTAAATCCACAACAACAAAATCAGCCCAAGAGAAAAAGTGGCTGAGAAGTATGAACCTTTCTCTCCTGTTCCTCATACTACCTCACGGAACAGCATGAAGTAGGAGCCAGAGCACGAGGGCCTGAAACCTGAGGATCCAACATGATCACTGATGCTGAGTGTTTAAGAGAATCCAGGACAAAGATTAAAAGGCTTTGTAAAACTTTGTGGGGCAAATTCACGAAGTTAAATGTAATACAATCTCACTACTGTGAGGCAAAATGCTCAGCATAGATGTGTGGGCGACTTGGATTCTCCTCTGCCCGTATGGATCAGTTTCCTGTGGCTGCTGTAACAAATTGCCATAAATCTCATAGCTTATATAACACCAATTTGGTTTGGGACTGTTCTGAGGATAAATCCCAAATTTATTTCATAGGGCTAAAATATCTGTGAAGAGAATGTTTCCTGGTGGTTTTCATCTTGGAGGGGTCTTCCGTGATCCTTGGCTTGGGGTTCCCTCTCGTCTCTACAATCTGTGATTTCTGTTATTATTCCCTTTGGGATGGCCAGTCGAAGTCCAGGTCCAGAACTGAATAAGACACACAGAATTAACAGATGATGTACAGATTTATTGAAGGTGAAGATAGCACTCTGTTAGGTAGAGCAGAGTGGGCCCAGCAAGAGAGAGGCTCAAGGCCCCAATCTAGAAATTAGGTTCTTATATCCTGAACTGTGGGGCATTCTCTTCCCTATTTGAAGACCTTTCCCTATTTGCTCCCATTAGGATATTTTTCAATCCTCTCCATTGGTGACTTTATAAAACCTTATTAGAATATAGCCCACTGCCCCCCATTAGTCATTTTATAATTTGAACCTGTGGCAGGAGTTGTCCTGGTGATCACCCTCCGTGGCTGGAGTTGTCATGGTAACAGAAATTTATTATAAACAGGGACAGGACTCCTCTTATTGTCCTCCAGTGGCTTCTTTCTAATACCCTATCTCTGCCATCTTGATGTCCCTGAACTCCTACCTAATATTATCACATCTCCTATCTACCATACTGAGCCCCTGTATCTTTCTTATAAGGACCTGAGAGATTCCTCTGGACCCACCTGGATAATCTGGGATAATCTCTCCCTCTTGAGCTCTTGAATTTTAATCACATCTGCAAAACTGGCCTCTTCTTTATTCGTCCCCAAATGGCTGTTTAGGCTAACTTTTGTTCTCGGAGGAGTAGGAGACAAGCAGGAGTATAATCACTGTGAGCTTGCTCTTACAGCAGAGAAAGTCTGAGACAGCGCTAATGCTGATCAGTAGTGGAATGGATAAACGAAATGTGCCGTATTCTTACAGTGGAAAAATATAGAGCAATTGAACAATAACACAAATGCATAAAAATTTATACAGAGATCTCAGAAGTTGTCATACACAAAAAGGAAGTTACATATAGTGCATTTATTTAGATTACTTTATGAATAAAATTCTACATATATGTGTGTATAAACATATCTGAATATACAATGGATTAGGAGGATGAGGCCCAGGGTCAGAAAACTCATAATCCTTAGTACGTGTACCACTAACTCATGCTGATGCCCAACTCGGGCACATGTGTTTACTGTGCATCCCTCTGGGTTCATTAGGTGGATGCACAAAAACCAAATATGAATTTGCCTGTGTGGAGGGAGGAAAATGGCTCTTGCAACAATTGACGAAGGACCTGACAGCATTTTTTTAGGGTATTTTATTTTTAACTTCAGAAATGTGGAAGTTTAACAGGGCTCTATAAAACGGGTACAGTTCATTCAGGTAATCGCTCAAGGGATCATCACAAAATTAAACCCATGGGTTACAACCAGATCAAGAATTTAAACCTGCCTAGATTCCAGAGACTTTGGGGTACCCCTCCTCATCAAGCTCCTTCTGCCTTCTTTTTCATGCTAGAAATTCCATTTGTTTGATTTCAAACAACTTGTAAGTAGAATCATAGCACACGTGTTCCTCTGTTTCAGGGTTCTATTTCTTCACACTGTGTTTGTAAGATGCGCCCCTGGTGTCCTCGTAACTGTATTTCGTATGTTTTCAGTGCTGAGTAGTATTCCAACGTGGAAATATTTCACAACCCATTTATTCATTTTGTTCCTAATATGTAGGAGCACTCTCCATACCTTCAACCCCTCCCTTCCATCTTTCCCCATTCTATGCTAATGGACTGTGCACTTGACAGAGAACACCTCATTGTTTGAAACTTTGGGCCATGATTGGTCCAGGACTGTACATAAGCTTCTGTACTTTCTGGAATAAACGGTGTTTTTGCGTCTTGCTCTGGCAGAACAGTTTATCTACCCCTGAGTCTGGGTGGAGTGACTCCACAGACCATCACCCCAAAACCTCCTCCTGTGAGACCCCACTTCGTCCCCCGAGGCCCCCTTTTCTCATCTCTTAGGACCGCAGCTTGTCGAGCGGACCCACGAGACATGACTTAAAACAATAATGATAGATGTTTGTTATGGGGAGGCTGACAGTGCCTTGCCAGAGGGTCCTTTTTCCTGCCCAGGAGGGTATAAGCCACTGGAGAAAATAAGTCAGAAATAATTAGTGAAGAACAAAAGATAGAGTCAGATTATAGTCAATTAGTTTTAAAGCAGAGCACCTGATAGGTCCAGCCCACACAGAAGCTGGAGCTGAACAATTAAAAAATGGCTCCTGATTTTTTTAAAGGGGTACATCAAAGGCAGGGATAAGGTTTCAGGGGTGGAATCTTGCTTTGTGATGTCTTGCAGTCGGCAGGTTGATTGGCATGTTGGTAGCTCACACCCATCTCTGAGAGGCCATGTGGCTACCACAAGTCACGCCATCTCCAGTGCTGTGTGAGACCTGGGGCAGAGCTGAATAGGGCTAGTAATGTGTTTGGGTGGTCTTGGCCAGAGGAAATTCCCACTGGAAGTTTCCAGACACTAGATTGTCCTATTCACTGGCTGCGATGCTGGTGTGTTCCACACATAGCCCATGGATAGCTCTCGATAGTTTGTGCTGCTTCCAGATTCTGGCTACTGTATCGATTCCCGTATCTTTTGATGTTCACATGCACACATTTTTCTTTGATAGATACTTAAGGGTGGAATTGCTGGGTAACAGGATATGGACAGGGTCAACGTTAATAGTTTCCAAAAGTAAATGTACCAGTGAACATATCTATTAGTAATTTGGATGTGTATTTTTTCCTTAAAGTGAAACAATTCAAAGACAATAGATGCAGAAAATTTCTGAAATATCATTGCAAATGAGGGCAGAGGAATTTAAGCAGGGAAATAACTAATTGGTTTTTTTTTTTTCAGGGAGAAATGATGGAACAGAGGGAGAAAGATGTTCACGCAGGAAGGAGGGCCACCTAAAATAAAAAGTCCTCAAATAGTTAAGAGATCCAGAACATAAATGCAAGGAGTCAGCTCTGATGGTAGGAGGGACACTTGTGTTACCTAACAGGCATTTTAGACCTAAAACAGATATTCAGTTTGAGGGGTGAAGCAGGTGAGTTGCTGGATCACACTTCTCTTTTCTCAATGAATAAGGAGAAATTGGGGACAGGAGGATGCCAGCTTGAGGATGACAGAGCACACAGCTGACTTAAAGTCAAGTCATACCAGCTGCTGTGATGAAAATGCATACAACGAGAAAATAAATGAGTAATATTCTTGTAACAAGGAATTAGACATTTGAAGTTTATGATTTGCTCAGAGTGGATATGCCTGGCCATGGGGATTCAGGAACCAGGACTCTGCTCCTCTTGTGACCCAGCATCATATCCTCCTGGGTCTCAGGACCAGGGTGTGGGCTCAAGTTCATGTTCTCAGGTTTCTCCTGATGCCAAGAGGGTAGAATGAGGATCCACCAGACTGATACAGTAAAATGGAAAGAACCCTGTGGAAGGTTCCTGCCTTCTTCACACAGGTGGAACACACTCAAACTGTGTCTCAGGTACTGAACTAATGCCCTTTTGTGTTTTCAGGTCTCTAGCCTAAATTTATGCTCAGATTGTTTGAGTAACCTAAGGGACATTTTAATCTCAGTCAGACTTTAGCAGTCAAATGCTTTTTAATTTCTGGCTTCCTTTTGAAGATTGCCATTTCCTCCAAAACCAAATAAGACTTTGAGCTATTTTTTTCCAGGCGGATCCATATACCTGAAATATCAAGATGTCTCCTTAACAGAGCTCTCAGATCTTTTATTTGTCTGTTTTCTCAGCCCTACATCCCTGTTTTCCAAAATAACAGCAGTTTCCTGGAGGACATGCAAAGGACAGACAGGAGTGGAGGTGACAGACTTTCACTGGTCTTTGTAACAAAGTCGAATTGCTTTACTTAATGGAAGAACATAATTGTCCTGTTCTCTTCAGTACATTTTAGTCCACCTTTTAAACTTCGAGTCGGAAAAACAGTTAGCTTTTACAATGTTCCAAAGACCTCTCTTTCTGGATTCTTTCAATTGCAACCTGGATAATGCTTTCCTAAGTTTCTCTCTTTCTCATTGGAACTTGCTCAATGCAGAACGTAAACGTTGCTGCAGTCTGTTAAGGTGACATTTCCCAAACCCTTTGCAGAAGCCCCAAGCCTCATGGATCTTTGGAGGAGCCACACCTGGTCACAGCTCCTTCACTGGAACTCAAGTCCCAGCTGCATGAAGGTCCATGAGCAGCCAGAAAGTCTAGCCTGACCATCTGCACAAGAAGAAGAAGAAGAAATATATTCTGTAAACCCCAAGCCAATTTTTGCCACAATATCATCTCAGCAAGTAAGAAAGCAAGCTCAGAGAGAAATATGGTAAGAAAGTCACACAGTGGCTATGTGATTCTGAATTTAAAGTGAAGTGGCTTAAACTGGCTGTATGTTGTTCTCAAACTTTTGTTATTGGATTTCAGGACTGAAGAAACTAGAGAATTAGCTGTAACCAGAGTGGGGGATTTTGGCTAGATGATTAAAATAAAGGGAGGAAAGATGGTGTGGTGTTAGATGTTTTAGGTGAGTGAATATACTGAGAAAGCATGGAATCCAAACTGGAAAAGAAAGGGAAGCGGGTAGGAATGGTGGCTAGAGAGTGAGTGGGGTCAATGAACTGGGATTCTAGACCTTGAAGAAGCATCGGGGTTGTTTCTAAGTGGCCAGGAGTACTATACAGAAAATGGTTGCGAGAGTTTGTAGTCACTGTGACTCACAGAGAATACAATAGAAGCCGGGCGCGGTGGCGCACGCCTGTAATCCCAGAGAGGCTAAGGAGGCTGAGACAGGAGAATCACGAGTTCAAAGCCAGCCTCAGCCACAGGGAGGCACTAAGCAACTCAGTGAGACCCTGTCTCTACATAAAACACAAAATAGGGCTGGGGATGTGGCTCAGTAGTCAAGTGCCCCTGAGTTCAATCCCCAATATCAAAAAAAAGAAAAAGAAAAAAGAAAGAATACAGTGGAGACGTAAATATTTGTTTTGTTCAAAGTAAAAATGTTAGCAAATAGGCAAAGGTGCCAAATGTACTTACCCCAGGGACAGTGAATATCTGCAAATTTGTTGGAATTAAGAAGATCCCATGAGTCTGGTAGGGTGAGGGGACAGTGGAAATGGATGCTATTGACTCAAGTGAACTACAGAAGGGGTGGATATTTTTTTCACATGAATTCCAATGAGCAGGCAGGTTTATCGTTTATAGTTGTTCTTCTTATTTTTTGTTGGTTTATTTTCAAGGGGAAGAATAAATCTGGAAGTAGTAATGGGATACTGATCAGAAACTACCCAGGACAACAGATTCCTTCTTAAATAGAAGTAGGAAGGGAGAGACACTTTTAGAGAAGATGTTGAGAATGTACGGTCATTTCTTAAATGTGGATTGAAATTCTAATAAGCATAGCAAAACCATTTAGGAATGAGGGGAGGTGGAGGCTGAGATCAGAAAAGGAGCCAGCAGGCAAGGTGGACAGAGCCTGGGTCACTCCTGGTTTCCTGGTTTTGGTCTGGAATGACTCTCCAAATCATGTGTTAGGTAATGCAGCAAGTCCAGAGGTGATAGGATTGGATCATGAGGGCTCTGATTTCATAATGGATTAATCCATTTGATGGATTAATAATTCGAATGAAAGCTGGGCGCAGTGGTGCACGCCTGTAATCCCAGCACTTTGGGAGGCTGAGACAGGAGAATCAAGAGTTCAAAGCCAGCCTCTGCAACGGCGAGGCGCTAAGCAACTCAGTGAGACCCTGTCTCTACATAAGACACAAAATAGGGCTGGGGATGTGGCTCAGTAGTCGAGTACTCCTGAGTTCAATCCCTGGTACTACTACTACTACTACTACTACTACTACTAATAATAATAATAATAATAATCTGAATAAATTACTAGGACTTGGTGAAAACTTTAGGCAGGTGGTGTATGGCTGTAGGGACTCTATCTGTCCTTGGCTCCTTCCTGTCTCTCTCTCAGCTTCCCAACTGCCAGAGACTAAGAAGCTTTCCTCCTCATTAATCAGGTCAGTATTATTCCTAATTGCCCCTTCAAAGGGGTGGACAAATGTTTTAGCATACTTCTGAAGCTATGTCTTTGGTCCTTGTTGGAAGTAGCACGATTTTCCTGGGAAATTTTACCCTACCCATTGAAAGAAGATATTCTACTCTGATTTCAATTAGATTCTTTTTTTATGTTTAAATTGCCTCTGTGGCATCCAGCCTCAGTGATTCCTACCTTCCTCTAGGAATTCACTTCCTGCATCATCTCTTCCCTTCAGTTTGGCCTGGTCTTGCTGACGCCATTCCGATGGACACAACATGGCAGAAATGAGAGGTTATTCCCTTGAGATTAACATATAAAAGACTGGTTTTCACATGTGGTTCTTTCTTTCCTTTTTTTCCTTTTCTTCCCCTTTTTTTCCCCAACCATGATACTATGGATGGAATCCAAGGCACTTTACCATTGAGCTATATCCCCAGCTTTTATTTTTTAATTTTGAGACAGGGTCTCACTAAAGTGCTGAAGCTGACCTTGAACTTGCGATCTTTCTGCCTCAGCCTCCTGAATCATTGGGATTTCAGATGTGCTGGGGCACGTCTGACTCTCTCTTTTTTCTCATTCTCTCTGGGAAGTCCAGCTGCCATGTTATGAGGCAGTTCTTAGAGAGGCCTTGATGGTTAAGGAAGGAGGTCAGCCATGACGGGTAAATGAGCCAGGTAACTGCTCTGGCTGCCAGCTCCACTGCCACCTCCAGAGGCATCCGTCTAGGTCATGACCAGTTTCCTTATCCACAGAAATGAAGAGATAATGAATGGCTGTTTAAGTTGCCCCTTGTTGGGTAATTTGTTCTATAGCAATAGAAAATTAATATACTATATTACTCAGCTTTATGTCACTATAATGAAATACCTGAAGCAGATTATTTAGAAAATAGAGATTGATTTTCGTTCATGATTCTGGAGGGTCAAGTCCAAGATGGAGGGGTCCTATTGG
Organism: Geosciurus inauris; assembly: GCA_004024805.1. NCBI lineage: Eukaryota > Metazoa > Chordata > Mammalia > Rodentia > Sciuridae > Geosciurus > Geosciurus inauris. Next base: position 10,469 of record PVHX01024479.1, read on the forward strand.
CTTCAGTTTCTGGCAGATGTCACACAGGGTGCTGTGTCACCCTCCTTCTGGCAGGAGGGTGACACAGCAAGCGTTCAGATCTCAAATTTCAAACCAGAAGGGAGGGAAGGAGAGAGAGAGAGAAAGAGAAAGGGAGGATTGGCTGGGTCCCACAATCCCCTTTGAGGAGGGCATGTACTCAATCACTGAAGGACCTCTAACAAGTCTGCACTTCCTAAAAGTTCATCAGCTCTCAACAGAACCATCCTGGGAACCAAGCCTTTCACACATGGGCCTTTGGGGGATGCTTATCCAACCCATAGCATTGACCATACCTGATCCAGAGGCTTTTGGTGGGGTGGGCTGGAAAGGGAAGAAGGGAAGGGCTGTGGGAGCAGTATATTTCATCACAATACTGAGAAAATTAAATGATAAGTGGATTCTGATTAAAGTTCTACTTCTGATAGATAATTGACAGTGTTCTGTGTCTCGTAGTTTCTTCAGGTTCATAATACTGAAGTATTATTTGGGCCATGAAATGACTCTCTAGAAGATTCTATGAGACATAAGAGGCCATACATTTCCATCATCTTAAAATGAGAGGAGTTGGGAGCATATAGCATGTGCAAAGGCCCTGTCGCATTTGTATAACAGGGGAGGAAATGTTGGATTTAACAGTGACTCAGAGAGGAAAATGATCAGTTCTATAGACTGAAGCTGAAAATTGGAGTAGGGGATTCTCAGTGTTCAATCTCATGGTTCACAGTATGGGTTATGGGTTTGGCTGAAGAGTTACTGAACCTATTGCAGAGTTAGGAGCAGGGAGTGAGTTGGCCAGATTTTCATTTCAGAAATAACTTCCCTGGCATTAACATGGAGAGTGAATTTAAAGAAAACAAAATCAAGGCATGTAGAAAAGTTATATCATGGAGAATCCAAAATCTTTTGTAGCATAGAACAGTAACAATGCATTTTGTGGAACAGGGACTCGGGCAGAAGGGTGGTCCCGATATAGAAAGGGACCCCTATTTAGAGAGAGGGAGGGCCAAATGAGGGTTGAGCATGGTAGCCAATGGCAGGAGGTTCTGGAGTCTAACCCTTGAACATCTTCTTGAGCAACAAAGGCAGACTTGACCACACATCACTCGTGGTACGACCACCTGGCCCTCACTTAAGAGTTGGGTTCTTTAGATGTGGTTTCAATGCTCAATTGTCAACATCCCTTACCTATAAGCTGGCTGGTCATATGCTACTGTAGTCAAATTCTCAGAGATATTTGTTAGGCAGAGGATGACTCTCCTGGAAAATCCATTCTGAAGAAGAATAAGCTTTGATTGATAATATGTGACAGAGATGTGGCAGACTCCAAGAGGACATCATAGATGGCTGGAGAAACTGCTGATAGGAACTTAAGATGCCAGGTCCATGTGCTCACTAAAGGAACTTGTTTGAGTTAAAAGCAATAAACCTGAAACATCATTTGTTTACAAGCAGTATGGAGGATACCATGGCATCCTAAACCTCCAGACAACATATAATGTGGATCAGGAATCTATGCCATGAATGGGAAAGTTCTGTGGCTCTGAAGTTAGGAGATAGTAATAACAATTCAGCACTTAATATTTTTAAAGAAATAGAAGCATATAGGTATACCCAGTCATCCTCCAGTATCCGTTGAGAATTAGTTCCAAGACCTTCCAAAGATACCAAAACCCTTGGATGTTCAAGTCCCATATATAAAATAGCATACCATGGGCATATAATCTATGTATATCCTCCCATATACTTTAAATTATCTCTAGATTACTTATAATACCCAATATAATGTGAAAATAGTTGTTATACTTTAAGGAAATAATATACTAGGAGAAATGTCAGTACATCTTCAGTACAAATGCAAATCGTTTTCCATTTTTCTTCAATGCAGTTGGTTAAACCTGTGCTGGTGGTACCCATGGATGTGGAAGGCTGGCTGGATATTTATATTCAGAGGGGGTGAGTGAAAGGAGCATCTGGGATGAGGTCATCAATCTGGTTTGGTACCAGGTGCATAGCCTTCATGGAAGTGGGGAATTTATGAAATCTAGTAGGTATGGCAGGGGTAGGTTAAAAGAATTTCAGGTGAGAGTGATGTCCTTGACGTCTTCCAAAGTGGATGTGGTGGTTTTCTCTATGGATCTTGGGCTCAGGGGTAAGGTCTGATCTACAGATGTATTAAGGACTTAGGGTTAGGACAGGGGACAGTAAGTGGACTTGTTTCCTATTGCTGCCAAAACAAATTATCATAAACTTCATGTGTTTAAGCAGTACCCATTGAGTCTCTTATAGTTCTGGAGGCTCCAAGTCTAAAATAAGTTTCATCTGGCTTGACATATGTTAGCAAGATTGCATGCCTTCTAGATAATCTAGGTGAAAATCCGTTTGCTTGCTTCTCCCAGCTGTTATCGGCTGCCCACATGCCGTGACTCTTGGGCCCACTTTACTGTGGTCTCTACTTTGATTGGCACATGTCTTCCAATGACTCTGACTCTCCTGCCCCTCTCTTGTAAGTACTTTGTGATTACACGGGGCCCAACTAGGTAATCCAGGTATATCAGCTTTCTGTCACTATGCCAAAATACCTGAACAACAACAAAAAAATCAACTTAAAGGAGGAAAAATTATTTTGGCTGCTGGGTTCAGAGGTTGCAGCCTATGGTTACTTGTAGCTGGTCCTTTTGGGCCTGTGGCAGGACAATGCATCACGGTAGGAAGCATGTGGCAGGGGAAACATTTTTACTACATGGCAGGAGCCAGGGAGCAAAGGGTGAGACAGGGATCCAAATATCCCCACCAAGGACCTGCCTCCATGATTTTCTTCCATGACTTCCTAAAGGTCCTACCGTCTCCCAATAGCACCATAAGCTGGCAACCACGCCTTTAGTTTATGGGCCTCTGGGAGGCACTTAAGATCCAAAGCTTTACACCAGGACCTTCTCTCTACCTCAAAATCTCTAATCACATCTGCAAAGTCTGTTTTACCACATAGACTAACATATTCCAAGGACCCAGGGATTAGAATGTGGACATCTAGGGACCATTATTTGCCCAACCACAGCAGTGATGCTTGAGATTCAACACTACAAAATGAGTTTGAAGCCTGGTTTCCCCGCTTATTATGTTGTAACCTTGAGGGACCCTCCAATCCAATTAGCCGCTGATTTCCAACCTGTAAAACAGAGATGGCATTTGTGCTTGTTAGGCCTCTTGCCACAGGTTGAAAAGACCTAATTAAATGTTCGTGAAACCTGTGTAAAACATGCTGCACACAAAAAAAGTAAACAAATATATAGAACTCCTAGCACTCTACCTGGAGTGTATGGTGGATCAATAAATAGCTGTGGCCCTGATGGCCACCTGTCAAGAAATGAATCTGATATTCAGATGAAACTGATCGCGTGATGCAAGATGGTTTCCTGAAGCCTGTGGCTGCCTTTCAGCAGAAATGATGGGAGGATGCACAGCTTCTCTTAGCTGGCTGTTTTCTGCCATCAACACCTAGGAGCTGGGGCCACCAGAGGAGAGCATGCACAGTGCTTCTGCAATGACAGAGTCCTGTGCCACAACTTGCACCCTTTTTTCTTATGTCCCCACTGTCCAACGGCACATGTCATCTTGTCCTGTATGAAAAGAAAGACACTGAAGGCCCAACTAGAAGCATGGAGCCAACTCAGCAATAGAGGAAGCAGGGAGCAACCCTTTTGCAGGTGGGAGGCCTGGAAAAATGCTGCCCTGATTTTGTCTGGGGACAAACTCTAGCTTCATGGCTTTTGACTCTCTAAGGAATAGAGATATTTTAGGAAGAGATTTTTGGTGTAATTTCTTTTAGATTCTTACTGAAATCACAATCATAACGATGTGAAGTCTCCCTCATCTGGGAAGTGTGGTAGGCAGATAACGGCCTCCTAAGGTATCTATATCCTAATTTCAATAATCTGTAAATAGGTTACCCACATGGTAAAAGCACTTTGCAAATGTGCTTAACTTAAGGGTCTTGAGATGAAGAGATGATCCTGGATCATCCACATGGGCCTAATCTAAGCACAAATATCCTTAGAAGAGGAGAACATTACGTGGCCGGCATCAGAGAGAGATCTGACGGTGGAGGCATGGTCAAGGAGAGGCGACATTGCTGACTTTGAAGACGAAGAAAGGAGCTCTGACCCAAGGCATGTAGCAGTCTCTAGCCACCATAAGTGGCGAGGAAATGGATTCTCTCCTAGAGTCTCCAGAAGGCACACCTGTTGACACTTTGAGTCTGGGAGGCCCTGGTCAGGTGTTTAACTCACAGGGCTATAAGATAGTAAATGTGAATAGTGTTCATCCTCCTTTGTGGTAAATTATTACAGTGTCAGTAGAAACATATGTAGGACGAATCCTTGGAATTTGGCCCTATGGACCAACCACCATTTTTCTGGGTGGGATTTCTTTTCTTTATTTTTCCTTTTTTTAAAATTTGATGCTGGGGATGGAATTCAGGACCACTTTACCACTGAGCCACATCTGCAGCCCGTTTTTGTAACATTAATTAGAGACAGGCTCTCACCAAGTTGCTTAGGGCCTCACTAAGTTGCAGAGGCTGGCTTTGAATTCATGATCCTCCTGCCTCAGCCTCCCAAGCTGCTGGAATAACAGGTGTTTGCCACTGTGTCCAGTTCCTGGGTACAATTTCTGACTTCCCTTCTTATATTTCATTCTCCATCTATAGCAATTAAGTCTGAGTTTAACTTTACCCTAAGCACTTATTGATCTTATTTTTTAAAATTTATGATTGACACATAATAATTGTACACATTTATGGGGTACCATGTGATATTTTAAATATTGTATCCATTATGTTATGATGAAATCAGAGTAAGTAGCATATTCACCGCCTCAAACATTAATTATTTCTTTGTGGTGAGAACATACGAGATGCTCTTTTCTAGTTATTTTAAAATATGTTTTATTAGCTGTAGTCACCACACATGTAATACAACTCCAGAGCTTATTGCTTCTAACAGTAACATCACACCTATTGGTCAATCTGTCCCATCCTCTCTTCCCCTATTCTCCCCAACCTCTTGCTAAGCAATATTCTGATTATTATTGCTATGAGATCATTGCTTTCAGATTCTGCATGGAAGTGAGATCCTGTTATATGTGCCTGGCTTATTTCACTTAATATCATGTCTTCTGGATTTAGCCATGTGGTTGCAAATGAAGATTTCATTCATTTTTACAACTGAACAGTATTCTGCTGTGTATATATACCACATTTTCCTCATCCATTCATCCATCAGTGGACATTTAGGTTCATCCATCTCTTGTCCAGTGCAAATAGTGCTGGAGTAAACAGGAGAGGCAGCTATCTTTGTGACCTACTGTCAGTCCGATTTCTTGACATTTAGGTCCTTGGTGGGACTTCACATCCCCAATAGCTCTGCATCTCAATTCCCTATTCCAGTGCACTCATCTTACAAAAATGCTTCCTGTGCTAAGAGTATTTCACTCTGTCACTCTCTCATCTCCAGTTGTTCTTGTCTGGTGGATGTTCCAATTACAAGATAAGCTTGACAATGAGGAGCCAGGTGGGGGTCCTGGCGCCATACAAATGAAGACAAACCCTGGGTGGGCAAAGAGATTCCACATATGTGGAGCCCCAAGGAGTGGGTGTGGCAGGATCCTGTCTAGCACCGCAGTGGACAGAGCTGTTGGAGGACCTGACATACCAACACCCAGAGCTATATCACGACCTTAGAAGGTAGGGAATGACAGCTCCCCTCAGCCCAGGGATCCATGAGTTCCACAGCTGAGCTTGGCTAGCCATGAACTCCTTTTCCCAGCTCCATGCAATCTCCTCTGGGCAGGTGCAGGTCTTTAGGCCACTCCTGACAGCTACTCATCTTACCCACAGTTCCCTGAGCATGGCCTTTGGATTTCTCTAACAACTGCTGCTTTGCTCTTCCCACCAAGCCAGGAAGCCCACACTTCCCCAGCCGGGAATTCTAACCTATGATGCAACATGGCATCTCCCATTTCACAGTATCCTGTCTAGTGTTTCTTGGAAACCATCAAAGTGATTAAGAGCCTCTGGCTTTATCTTTCCTGCCCCAGTCTGTCTCTTCTGAGGTTGATCTGTGCTCTCCCTGGAAACCAGAGTTATTAGGAGAGAGAGAGAAGTTTTAACGATAGGAGACAAAGATAAGATCTTAAAGTAAGGAGCTTGTAGCACTGAGTGCATCAGGAAGAACTTAACTTACCCATTATCTTGCCAGTTCTTTATCATTCCTCTTGTCAAAATACTGAAATGATTGCCAGTTAAATGAAATAAAACTGTGACTATCATAAGAAAGCTCTATAACAAAAATATATTCATGGTGATATTATTCATGTTCACTAATAGAAATGACTCTAAATTATTTAAAGAATAGATAGGCACTCTAAAGTATGACAGCCCTTTATTACAGCCAAATAGATGCTCAGGATTTATCCAGGAATTGCATTATGCCCAGGAAAATAAGAATTTATTGCTGTTCCATTCTCCATAAATGAGAATTTATTGCCAGGTGAGTGTATTTAATGTGCATTAGTTTTCTGTAAATATATATATGTATATATACATATGTATGTTTCTGAACATATATTATGTATATGTCCATAATATATGTATCTAGTTATGATTTAGATATTAGTTGTCCTCCAGAGCTGGGTTGGAAGAGACAACACAAGAAGGTTTAGAGGTGAAATGATTGGGTGAATTAATTCCCTGATGAGATTACCTGAGTGGTGACTGAAGGTAGGTAGGGTGTGCTGGAGGAGGTGGATCATTAGGGTGTGTCTTTGGGGTCTGCATTTTGTCATGGTGAGGAAAACTCTCTCTTTGCTTCCTGGGTACCACTCCTCCAGCTGCTTTCTTCCACCACACACTTCTACCATGATGATCTGCCACACTTTGGGCCCAGAGCAATGGAGTCTGTATTTATGAAACTTCTGGAACTGTAAGCCCCCAAATAAACTTTTCCTTCTCTAATTGTTCTTGTCAGGTCTTTGTCTAATGTACATATCAGCTGTGACCAAAAGACCTGACAAGAACTTTATATATATAACAGACATATATGTGTTATTATATATATGTACACACACACCTCCTTCCTCTTGCCCTGATTAGAAGAGCCCAGGGTTACAATCTTTGCGACTGGCTTATTTTAAAATTGGGGCAGGCAAAGGGAAGGGCTACAATTAAAACGGCTTCAATTTGATCTTACATTCCAATTAAGGCTTAATATTATATTCTGAGAATGGACTACCGCACTATTTCTTACACCTATGTGATTTTTTCAGCAATTATTGTTCCAGATCATGAATTCATTTGCATTTCTGAAAGTTGAAAAAAAATCGAATGAGATCTGTGTAGAAACCAACTGTGCAAACATGTATATTGGAACTTAGCTTTAAATCTGTCAGGAGAAAGAGGTGAAATCAATATATTTTTATTAAGGTTAGGGTGATATAAAGACGAGGCATTTGGAGAGGAGAATTGATGTTAATAAAGCGAAAGTGGGAAAATTTGCTTGGAGTAATTTTAAAGAACGTAAGCTTTTTTATTTATTCTGTGAAACAGGAAGACAGAGTAGGTGGGAAATGAATAGACGTCATTATTGAAAATGTTTAGGAATATTAAATTAACAATGATCCCTACTGTGATAAGCTATCTTCTTCTGCTAATGTTTATTTGGAAAACATGATCTACTCTTTAATGCAATCATGGAAAAAGTATGCAGAGATGCTAAAGAAAACCTTTACTGCACTAGACCTACTACAGTTTTGGCTACTACAGTCAGCCAAGCAAAAGGTCTTATCTTTGATGATGAATAGTCTCATGACCCTGGGAAAATTAATTAACCTTTCTGAATTCAGAAATGTCCCTAGCACATTACCACTTTTCAATAAAAAGAGTTCCTTCTCCTCCTCTGCCTCATTAATTCCCAAGAATTTCCACTTCTCTTGGGAAGAGCATGAAGTACCTACTGTTCAAGGATGGCAAACCATCTTTATCTCATGTCAGCTTCACCAGACAATGAACCATGGTGGCAAGAACGAGGAGCCAAGTTTGTCCTTTCTCTGCTCACCATGCTTGCTCCAGGAGGGACTGGTTGGCTTTAGCACTGTTTGTGCTTTGCTTAGGTTCCTTCCTGTGCTCTCGGTGAAATGTCCTTGAAGCCTGGGCTCCAGACACTGAGTTTAAGGTCTGCTGTTGCACATTAAGTCCTTTTCATGAGAGCACTAAAACAATAAATGAACTTGAGGGGGAACAATTGCAGAGAACCACAGAAAGGTTGAGCAATTTCACATTAGAGTTTTTCTTTGACAAAATCTTCTGAGTCTTTGCGCTTTTACATCTCCTGAAAGGATGTTTCTCAAATGGATTTCTCCCATGTTTGTAATTTTAGATTTTTTTCATGGTCAATGAAAAAGTGCTCATGTTCTTAAATCTAGAAGAAGTGGAAGTAGAAAAGAATACGTCCAAGATCTCCACACTCTTTCTGAGCCATTGGAGACACCGTAGAGAGGGGGGTGAGGGGATGCTACTCTGGCAGATGATGGGATTTTTCTGGCCAAGCACAGGCTTCTTGGAACACAGAAGCAAAAATAGAGCCAAGATGGGTGGGAGGGGCTGCTCTTCTCAGGGCTGGGACCTGAGCTCTCTTAAAGTGTACCAGGAATGCAGTTGGATGTAGCATGAGACTCAGCAGGTGCTCCAGGAAAGCAGGGCTGCATGACCCATCTACTAGCGTTTGGATCTGGAATATTCTCCAGAGGCCCATGGGTTTAAGGCCTGGTCTTCAGGGTGGCATTCACAGGAGGAGGTGGAACTTTTAAGAGGTAGGGCCTGGTGGGAGGTTGTAGGTCGTTGGAGACATGCCCTTTACAGGGACCATGGATGTGAATCTCTTCCTCTTTCTCTTTCTCTCTGACTGATGATAAAGTAAGTGAGTGGTTCTGCTCCACCACATACTCCCTGACACTACGCGCTGCCTCAACACAGGCCCAATGTGAGAGGCCAATCAATCATGGACTGGAACCACCCACACCCAAATAAACCTTTTCTCTTTATGGGTTGATTATCTCAGGCATTTTGTTACACTGACAACCAACAACCATCTCTCAGAGATGTGAACTTCCCAGATAGCCTTGGAACCACAGGTTTTATGGATGTGTCAGTGTGAGATGAGGAAAATCCATTGACAGACACCATGACCAATAAAGCCTTAGTTGAGGCAGTGTGAGCCTCAGCTACTACGGGGCTCTTAGGAATACGATTTTAAGCTGGTTATTCTTTAGGCAGAGAGGAGAGGAAAGATTGGAGTTGGATCCAGGCAAGTGTCTGGGCTGTACAGTATGTGGAAAGGAGGGGATGGATTTAAGAATTTAGAAAAGCAAGTCACAGTATTTGGTGATTGAGAAGTGGGAAACCTGAGGCTATAAGGAAGAAGCAGGATTTTAGAGCCCTGGTGGAGATCTAGCGCTCTAGAGCGCACAGCAATCATAAAATGATTCTCTTGGAAGCCACCCATGCATTAGATAAGCACTCTTTAGGTCTGAGTTAGAGTGTTATTGGCTTTGAGTTCTGTGTTCATGAATCGACACTATGCATTCAATAAACGAGGAATCTTTAAACAGAAAGACAAATAAAACAAGGTTATGTATTAATTGGTTAATGAAGATATAATTAGAACCACCCAGGAACCTAACCCTGTAGTTACCCCTGGGAACAATGGCTCAGCATTTGCCCAGTGTCCATGGAAACTTTATAGAATGGGACTACTACAGATAATGAGAATAAAGTCAGCTACCTTTACTTAGTTCTTTGCTTGTGATCATATATCTGGATATGTTCACTGCAACAAAATGAACAAACAAATATACTTACTCTTGTACAATAATAAGCAAATATTTCTGTGGGATACAATTCCAAGTATGGAACTGCTCAAAATGTGCATGGATATTGAGCCATGAGGAATTACTATTCAATGGGTTATATTTCATTCTTTTACAAGCAAAGTAGAAGAGTGCAGCACCATGCCAACTATACCTATTTTCAAACTTTTGAATTTTTGCCAATCTGATGGACAAAATAGAGTGCTTTAAGTTTTCTCTTTTATGATCACTAGTGACAATAAGTAATTTTTCAATGTTATACTTAACTACCAGTTTCTTTTTTTTTGAATATTTTGTTTATTGCCTTTGTCTATTTCTTCATTTAGTTGATGACTTTTTCTTCATGACTTGCAGTACATTGTTGGATTCTAGGAACAGTAACACTTGTTCATTTGTTACCCAAATTCTTTGTCTTTGAACCATTTCTGACTTTTATACTGTGTGTGTAAGTTCCATGGTTTGGATAGTAGCTATTCCCCAAAAGTCCATGGCTTGGTCCCCAGGGTTGTGCTATCAAGAGGTGGTGGCACCTTTAGGAGGTGGAGCCTGGTGGAAGAAGTTAGGTCATTGGGGATGTCCTCGAAGGGGATATGGCAACTATGACCCCTTCACCCCACCTTTTGTTTCTGGCCACATGAGATGAGTAGTTTTGTTCTATCACACACTCCTACCATGACGTTCTGCCTAACCTTAGGCCTCAAAGGGCCCAGCTGACTATAAACTGAAACCTCTGAAACTATGAGCCAAAACAAACCTTTCTTGCCTTTAAGTTGATTTTTTCCCTCATGCATTTTGTTACGGTGACAGAAAGCTGACTAATAAGCACACTGCCATTAGTGTCTGGCATACCCCCTGAGGAGACTCTGATTCTCTAAAACCATGAGCCAAATTTAAACTTTCCTCTTTATATCTTAATTATTCCAGGTATTTTGTTATAATGATGTAAAACTGACTCACATAGTGTGCATGTGTTTATTTCACTTCTTCAACTCTGTTATTACCTTAATGGATTCATGCCTAGGAAGGCTACATGTCCCTAAGATTTTAAAAATATTGATCATTTTATAACTTGAGTTTAACATTTAAATCTTTTAGGTATGGTTTAGGTCTGATTTTAAAAAAAAGTCAGAATCTATTTTCTTTCAAACAGAATTCTAGCCAAAAATGTAAACCCTCTGATTTTCAATGGTTTCCTAGTTACCATTTAAATCTCTGCTATTGAGTTTATCAGGGCAGTTTAAATACTCACTTATACTCGTCCTTTCTCGTGTTGACACTGGCTTATCTTTCCATGGTTTCACCTTTACCTTTGCTTCCATTACCTACTTCTTGAAAAAAAAAAAAAAAAACAAAAATCAGTGTTAGTGATTAAGTTACTGAAATACTCCCCAGTTGGTTTCATAAACAGCAAGACTTTAAAAGCCTGTTTTGCTAAATAAAGAACTACCTATGGTTCTGCATAAGAATCTGCAGAATCTCTAGCAAACACCCTAGGCTGGCTCCTTCAGTGGCTTCAGTGCTATCCTGAAGCAGATCCCTAGAGTCCTCAAGGTCTCACATATCTTATTCTTGCCTGGCTCTCTGGGCCAGCACAAGCTGCGTGAAGGCTTGGGAAAATGGGACAGTTGTCATCCTTAGCACTGGCAACTTGGTGCTCCAATGCTGGGGACCACGCTCCCTGCACCAGAGGCCCTGAATTCCAGCCTCACTGTGCTCTCACTGGGTCCTGATGAAGATTGAGAAGTCCCTCCATGCTCTTTTTTACTTAGCAGGGGCTCATTTGTGTGGCAATTTACACAATATGAGGGCAAATATTTCCATCACCCTCGTACCTACCTCCATGATGAGGGGAGAGGAATAACGGGGCTTCCTGGCCACGTGGAGAATGAAGGCACAGAGTGACAGAAGTCAACACTGGCCTCTCGCCACATGTAAACACTAGTCCTGGTGTTCAACCCTTGTGGGGAAAGGAGGAAGGAAATATGAAAGGTGAATGCCCTTGCTGACCAGTAGAGAGGACCATCCTTCATTAGCATCCTTCAAATCCTCATTATGAGTAGTTAAAATGAGAACGAAGGTCTTCAGAGCTACGACCTTCACACTACACGCACAGCTACGGGATCCAGGCCTGTTTCCTTCCACCTATTTTTGCTTTGCTCAGGACTCCTTATCTTGCCTGTGGTCTGCCCCCAGGGCCAGAGTCCGTTCCAGACACCATCTCCTCCCCTGTAGGTCAGAATGCCTCAGTGCCCAAAGCAGAGCAAGTATATGAGTCAACAACAACTAAGAATCCAGCATTGAAGGGAAAAGAATCTTGGTGGATAACCTGCTGTGTGGAGCTCAGGCAAGAGAAAGGGAAGTCGGTTTGGAAACTTCTAGAACCTAGAATTAGGCATGTTTGCAGAGACAAAGCAAGTAGTTGGGGGCATCTCAGGCAGGGGAAAACTGGTAAATATAACCAGCAGGCTGTGGAATCTGTATACATTCTGGATTTGGGGGAAAAGCATTTCCAAGTCTGGGAAACAAGGACCCCAATTCTGAAGGAAGTAGGTTTGTTACTAGGAAGAAGGGGACACCCCATCCACTTGAATAATAGCTGGTAGTAATTGTTGCCACCTACAGCAGAAAGCAACTCATGACCATGGTTAGCTTTCTTACAGGGAAAAAAACCCTTGGAGCCTAGACTACAATTGGGATTGTTTCAGACTGAGAAAACAGGACCCATAAACACCCTTCCCATCACTTCCAAAAGGGTTGTGTTAGTTCTATGGTTTGATCTGAAAAAGGTTGAATGAAACTCTCCCCTCCCACCTTAGAGAACATCAGAGAAAAGAACTCTAGCGAGCCATGCACTCTTTATTTTTTCAACATACAAATAAAAACATTTGACTCAAAATCCCACTCAGTTCAGAGGAACTGATCAGCAACATCTGAAAAAAACAGATGCAAACCCCAAATACCACACTATCCACTCTGATGGGCTCAGGTCTCACCAAGATGCTGTGTGAAAATAATGATTTCCAAACATGTAAGATAATAGAAAACGCTTCTTGGCTCTGCAGAGCAGTGTCTAACATTTGCCAGCAAGTACTTCCTTGGCTAAATTTGGAGGAGGGAGGACTAGGATTAAGAAGGCAAGCCTCTGGAGTCCTTACATGAAAAATCAAGAACCACGTTTGTGAAAAAAAAAAAAAAAAAAAGAAAGAAAAGAAAAGAAAATCCTTCCCAATTTATGTAAACTTGCAAATTTAGCATATAGTTAGTGTGCATGTACTTATGCATATGCACAAGTATATGTTTGTAAGTATCTGCTCATTGTTAGGGTCATGTGGTCAACCTCATGAGCAGGAGGAAAGGAAGCAGCCCATGCACGTGGGGGACCAAGCCAGGTGTGCTGTCCGCAGGTTGTGAAACCAAGTGCTATGTAAGGGGAGACGACCAATATTTCTTTTGGGGGATTCTTCTTCCTGCCCAGGAGGATGTAAGCCAC
>PVHX01024480.1:0-23935 GCA_004024805.1 Geosciurus inauris
TGTTCTGAATGTTAGGCATTTTCATTATGATGTGACTTGGTGTAGGTCTGTTGTGATTTTGAACATTTGGTGTCCTGTAAGCCTCTTGAATTTGATTCTCCAATTCATTCTTCATATTTGGAAAGTTTTCTGATATTATTTCATTGAATAGGTTGTTCATTCCTTTGGTTTGGAGTTCTATGCCTTCTTCTATCCCAATAATTCTCAAGTTTGGTCTTTAATGTTGTCCCAAAGCTCTTGGATGTGACTTGTTTGTTAATGTTATTATACTTCCTTTACAAGCCTGCCTTCTTCCATCATCCTGGCACATTCCGTGAACTAGGAAGGGGAAGGGAAAAGAGGAAACGCATACTTCTCTGCTTGCAGGATCTAGTAACACCATTTTCAGACATAGGCTAACCGCCTGTATTGGTTTACTCCAGCTGCGTAACAAGGTCCCACAAACTGGGTGGCCTCAACAGCAGAAATATTTTGACTCCCAGTTCTGGAGGTCAGAAACCTGAACCAAGCTGCCAGGAGGCCTGGATCCTTCTGGGGGCCATGAGGGAAGGAGCTGTTCCAGCCACTCTTGTTGGCTTGTAGATGGCGCCTTCTCCTGTGTCTCCTCACACATCTCCCCTTTATGAAGGCCTGTCTCTGGGTCCAAGTCTCCCCTCTGTAAAGACACCATCATCTGCAGTTCAGGCATGCTCTAATGACTTCATTTTAACTTGATTACTTCTGTAAAGACAAAAATAGCAATTCTATGCTACGAGGGTTAGGACTCCCTCCTCTCTGCAGGAACCACAGTTCCACTGATAGCACTGCTAATTTGCAGTCTGTTCAAGAACCCTGAAGATCACCCTGCTACATCACTAAGGCTCTGGTGACAATTAGGAAAAACTCTGATGCTTATGCTGACAGTCAATTCACAACAAACATACCGCAAAATGTACTCCCATCTTCAAACACACACCCCTAATTCACCGATCTTTTCAATGATGTAGACTACAAATGTGCTTTTATTCCCAATTCTAGATTAGCTGTGGACTCTGGCGTCATAAGCTTGATGGTTAAACAGATTGATTTTTAAAATGACTTCCATGGTTTCTCAATTATTACACTGATAATATTGTGCATAATTGTGGATATATTTTTGAAATTTATGAACTCTAATGAATTAACAATATGTGATGAATGAGTTCAGCTGCCAGCGTGAGCAAAGCTGCACAGAAAATGAACTACACCCTTGCCAACAATGTTCTGCTTTGCTACCCTATTCAACCAAGACCAGGAAATTAGCATTCATGCATGAACCCACTGGGGCTCGGGGCTTAGAGGGGTGTACTGAATTACTAACTTTTAAAGTTATATTTAGTAGAAATTGAAAAATTTCACCTGCTGTTTAAGTATATTCTTCAAAAAGTACTCCTTCTTCCCTTGACCTTTGAATAAATGGCACTGTCAGATAAATCAAGCCAGACAAGCTGTAAGGCTTTTTGGAGAAAAATTGATTTTACTCAGATTTGAAATTTCAGAGTCACACCTGCCCCTCAGGCTGAATTCCGAAGCTACTGGAACCAGGGTTTGCTTTCAGCTTTCAAGGCATGACAAAATCTACATCCCACCCCGCCACATCTCTGTTTCCCTTATCCTAGGAAGATATTATCTTTTCATAAAAGTCTACTCTTTTAGTTTGCCATAGAAACCTAAAAAAGAATTCTAGAGGTTACTCTGAAATAAAAGAACAGTGAGAAGCATCAATGCTGGGAAGCAACAGGAGATTTTTTCCTTAATCTTTGGGGGAAAGCCTGAACATTTAGTGACCTGATAAATCAGGAAGGATGAGGCCACCTGAGCCTCAGGTACTGGCATCAGGCCAATTCTAGACGGTGAGACAGGTGGAGTGCAGGATACGCCAGGCACTCTATAAGGAGGCATCTTGGAATGTCCGGTATCACATTGGGGTTGACCCTTTGGGCTTGTGTGGTATGAGGCTCAGACATGGACAGTCCACCTCACCTGGGTCCTAAAGAGCACCCTCATTTCCACCCCTCCATCTCTACTCTGGGCTCCTCATCCCCAATCCACACTCCCTGCTTTCCTGGGTTGCTCTGTGGACATGCTCATTAGCATCTCCATGGTCTGGCATCCACTTCTTCCTCTGGAAAGTTCCAAATGATGCACAGTGTCTAGTAGTTATGTAAGCAATTTAGTCACCTGGATCGTGACTTGGTGGGTGGCCTTTCAAATGGATATGGGCAGTGCAGAGACACCTCCTCTTGGATCAGGCTCCATGGATCCTGGGTTCCCCCTTCACTCTGTTTCAGCAGAAGCTGAGAAGTAAAATTGGATCCCAGACACCTCTAACTAAGCAGATTACCCTGGGTTCTGTGACCAGGTCCTGTCCTCTTCTGGTGCTCTCCTTAGCTGGTTACTTGAAATTGGGGATTCTCCCCAGTGGTCCATGTACCCTGGGACTGCCGCATGAAACACAGGAGCTGACTACTCCTTGAATCGCTCCTTCTAAGTCAGGGAAACAGGGATTTATTTCTCATGGGCACACAATTTCTGCATTTTTTAGTAGTCAACAATTTTCAACAATCAGCTGTACTGCAGACCAACACATGCGCAATAAGAGCTGTGCTCCTTTGGGGGTTGTTCCATCATCTTTAAGAGGGACAAGCCACTCTTAATTCTTGCTCTCATTCCATTACCTTCTAAGGCAAGATGATGAGCAGAGCACTGAGAATCCCAGGATGTTTAGTTAGCCTGTCTAGCACTTCATTCTGGATACAGACCTGAGTGAGAAGGAACACCAATCTCAGAGAAAGAAAATCAAACAGACTAAATGGGGATTCATATTCTTGCAAAAAAAGGTCTGGTTGCCCTTCCACAATTGTACATAACCTACACCACACCACCGTGCACATGATATTGAAAACACATTGCAAACAGCAACCAACCCTTAAACTACTCAGCAATGTACTTTATAACATTTTGCAACATACAGTATGGAACACGTCCTTCCTTCCCCTAGGTAGATCTCACTTGGTATCCAAATAAAAATCTTCATAAGATTGCTGCAGACTGCACTCTTCATTATATCTTACATGGAAGGTCTGAAAATAATGGCAACAGACACAGAATTTCAGTCAGTAATACCAATAGAATTTCAGTGACATTTAAAATTTTTATGGGGAGAAGACAACATTAAGTCCAGTAGTTTATAATTAGTGAAAGATCTGCTACTTGTTGTTTCCTCATTTAAGAGTAATTTGTATTAATTACAAAATACTTAATTATAATTTGCACATAAAATTATTTTACAAAAATGTCAACTATAAGGCATGTTAAAACAACATTCTTTACTTAGATAGAAATCTGAATATTTTTCTCAATGATTTTAGAATTTTTGAAAAATTGATCTACACAAAGGTTAATTTAGATATCCACCAGCATCAACAAAAATTTTGTTTCCTAATCACTCTAGTCTTAAAGACCTTCTTTATCAACATGATAATTGAAAAAAGGTATTTTATTGTTTTAGTTTTAATTTCTTTGATTATAAGTGGGAAATGTGCTATAAATTTAATGACTATTTTCTTGGCATGTATTCTTATTTGGTGTATTTACCTTCCTCTGATTGACTTGTAAGAGTTCTTTACATATTAAGGATAACACTTTGTATTTCATGTATAGTACTGATTCTTTTCTCTTAGTGGATTAATGTCTGTATATTTTAAAGTAATAGCCTGAAGATCAAATTTTTCATGACATTTGCTATCGTTTGGATCTGGAATGTCTCTCAAGGGTTCATAGTTCAAGACTTATTTGCCAGCCTGTGGCACTATTTGGAGGTATTAGAACCTTAAAGAGGTAGGGCCGAGTACTAAGGCTATAGCTCAGTAGGAGCAAGGCCCTGGGTTTGATCCTTAACACTACAAAAATCAATCAAAAAAAGAAAAGAAATAAAAATGATGTGGGGCCTAGGTGGAGGGAGTTAGGTGATGGGTACCAAGCCTCTGAAGGGGAGGTGGGAACCCCACGTCTTCCCCTCTCTCTGCCCCCTGCTGCCATGAGGCAGGAAGCTCTGCTCTACCAGGACACCGTACCTCACCACAGGCCCCTAAGCAAGGCACCAACCAACCTTCCACTGAACCTCCCAAACTGGGAGCCAACAAACCTTCCCTTTCTTTTCAGTTGCTTGTCTCTGGTATTTCATCACAAGGACAGAGAGCTGACCGACACAACATCAGATCTATTTCTTTTACCTTATCGATTCTGCCTTTGGTTTTATTTTCTATATTTTTACTGATCCATCTGAAATTTATTTAGAATTAAAATATAAAGTAAAAAGCTGCCTGCTCTCCCCCACATCCCCACATAATGCATTAGCCACTTGTCAATGATGTATTAAATGATTCATGCTTATAACATAGACTTGACCCTCCCTGTCACTCCTCTTTAAGAAACAAAACAGAATTCCTTGCTGTAGATCCTTCCTTCAGACCATTCTGCAATTTCTGTTGTTTGTTTTGTTTTGCGTTTGATTCCATCATTGTCGGATTGGGATTACATCATACGTTGGATTTATATGAAAAAGGAGCTTAAGACTTCCACAAAACTGTGTCTTCCCTTGACCTGCTTTCTGATCAAGTCTTTTACACCCTTAAATATGTTGGTTTTCTTACCCGGTACTGAGGGAACTAACTTCACTGTTTGAGGTGGCTCTTTGGAATCAATTGCTTTTCCTTTGGACTTCTTACTGCTGGTGGTCACAGTGGAAAAAGGTATCATGGTTGCTGTTTCTTGGTTTCTGTTTGCTATGCTCCTGAAGGTACGCACCTTGGGAAAGGGCTAGGGTGCGCATCTAAGTCCCAAGGAATCCAGGTTGTCTAGTTTCTGGGGCTTGCTGCCAACAACAACTGAAAGAAATGGTAACTTTTCATGGAGACTGGTGACAGCAAGAACGTATTCATTCTCATCCTCCAGGTGAAACGCTCCTGTGGGTCTGGCATCTTTTCCTCTGAGGAGTCCTGAGAGCTTCATGCTGGGTCCTCGCCCTCAGCTGCACCAATGAAGGGGAGCTGCCATCCGCTGGGACACGTTTCCTTTCCTTCATTTTGCCATCTTCCCGAGTTCCGTCGTTTCCATGGCTCACGTGCACGTCATACCATGACTTCCATCCAGTCTGGGAGTCACTCACAATTAGAGTTTTGACTTACTTCTCTGCAATCGAACCTTTCCTCAGTGTTTTTGTTATTTTATAATTTTCTTGTTTTTTTGTTGTGTCTCATTTATATGTTCTGGAAGTTTTCTATAACCAGTTTCTATCCTTCCAAAAATTTTAAAATACGGATGAGCTGACATTTTCTATCAGTGTCACTATCAACGGTTTCTTAAGACCTGAAAATAAATGGAAAGCTTGGAAAATTTGAAAAGATGATTTTTTTCCATCTCTTTTCCACCTAATGCTCCTATTCACCCCCAAAAACCAAGAGGAGAAAAGTGGAGGATGGGAGAAGTCCCATCACCTACTTCTGGTGGCACCGAGGGGCTGAGAACATCCCACTAATAGAAGAGGTCAGGGCGGGCCTCCTCGCGCTGCTTCAGGAGGGGGAAGTTTCACAATCCACAAAATGCGGGGGGCTCTGTCTGCCTGGCTTTCTCACAGTGCTCCTTCCCTGGCCTGGAAAGCCTGCTACAGAAGTGGTCTGCACACTGCCTGTGCCGTTGCTCAGCCAGGAGTGTGGGGAAAGGGCATGGGAATTAAAGTCTCTGCAACGATCTGGGAGAAACAGGAATCAGGGAAGGATTCTTCCAGCCATATTGGAGAGGCGAGCGTCCGTTGTTTGGTTGGTGTGAACTCTGGCTCCAGAAGCAGGCATGTCGTGTACACCTACATGTAGCAGGAGATAGCACGTGCCCACTGTTTCCATGCAGTCTTTGTTTCCAGAGTAAAAGACAGAATAGGACACTTTTTCCTCAGTCCAGCTTTAGACTCAGGGGATTTATTTCTAGTTTATTATAATCATGTTAAGTTTCAGCTATTGATTGTGTTACAGGGTATTTTCCTTTGATGACTGTTATAAGCGGGTTAATTAGGAGTTATAGGACAACTGCCACAATCTCTTCTGTTTTAACTGTTATTAAAACCACAGACAATGTATCTGAATCTAAAATACAGTGGTGGGTATTTAGTATTCATTTATTGGCCTCGAGTCTGAGGACTTGATTCTTTGGAGAAGAAGCCAACTTTAATTTGTCTTTTCAGAAGGGAAAATCTTCACCATCCAGCCCTGGCCTCTCCAAAGTAGCCTACTCCTTTGAAAATGAGTTCAGAAAAACTCTGCATGGCAGAAACTCCTAAATTGTTATGAATTTAAAGCGCATGGTTTCTCAGCTGATCCACCAAGAGGATGCCCCGAGATTGCTCGAGGCAGAATCTCGTAAGTCTTCAGATGTTCTTCGGCATCAGCTCGCTGCAGGGGCTATGGTTCCGGGTCCCCCATCATGGAGCCAGTGAGCCGGGTTTCCACAATGCGGTGAACTGACAGTTTTCTACTTGGACACAGAGAAGGGCACTGCGTCCCCAACCCCTCTTTCTAAGCTGACAGAGACAGCCTCTCACAAGGGTGAGCATAGCACATGCTTCCTCGTGGCTAGAAGTGGCCACGTCTCCCAGTTTGGTATGGGGAAGGCTATCACGAGGCCTCTAGGGAAGACTTTCCTCCATGAGAAAAGAGAGAGAGAGAAGATCCACCCCCACTAATTTTTTTAAAAACAGAAATAGCAAAGCAACCCCGAAGCTTTCTTCCTGCTATTGGATGTTGGTGTGAAGGGAAGTGACATTGGATGCTGAGGACATTTTGTAACAGGAGGGTGTCCTGGAAAATCAGGGATGACTACAGGAAAGAGTGTAGGGTGGAAAATGCTCCCCCTTTTCCTCCTGTCACCAGTCATAGCTGATGCTCCTGTAACAGGACAGGCTGACAAGACAAAGCTCAACATTCATCCAATAAGAGTTTTATGTGACACAGGGACCTGCAGAACAAAGACTCAAAGCCCCAGGGGAGCATGTCTTCATTTTAATTTGGTGGTTCTGGGGTTGACCAGGGTCCTGCACCACAGCTCCACCACAGAGCCACACCCATGTGCTTTTACTTTTGAACATCACAGCAAGATTTACTGTCCTCGTAATGAAACAACAGGCGTAGCTCGGAACGGGTTGCTCAGCCCTTTCTCTTCTTGTCCCCAACCCGTCCACAATGCCTGCGCCCTTCTCCACCTACATGGCTCACTGCAGCTAGGCTTGGCGCTCAAGTGCAGCACCATCTTCTTCACAGTTTTAGCCTGTCTTTGGAAAATCAGCCTAATGTGCCCAGCACTGCTCTGTCCTGCCCTAGCTCCACCTTCCATGCACATGGGAACCGTGGCTTTCTTGCACCAAGTCTCTCTGCGGGGCTAGTGTGGCTGCACTTCTCATGAACATCCTGCGGGTTTTAGGGGCGTTCAGCAGATGCAGAGGCAGTGGGCAACAGAGCCACAAACAGAAGTACAGCCCTTTTTCAAAATTTTATTTTGAGCCATGGTCTCACTAACTTGCCCAGGCTGGCTTTGAACTTGTGGTCCTCCTGCCTCAGCCCTCCAAGCAGCTGGGATTAGAGGTCCAGAGGCAAAAATGTCTATTTTCTGCTTGGATTCCATGAAGTGGTCAGCCGTGGGGACAGGGCCGGACAGAACGGAGCCACGCTGGTGGTAACAGACTGAGCGGGGAAACCAGCAAGGCCTATCTGTCTTCCTCCCTCCCTGGCCTGGAGCAGAACCCCTCAGAAACAAGGGTCTGTTATCAAGGCCAGTTATCAGACAGGGAAGGCAGAGAAATTGTGGCCAGCTCCCAGACAGAGAGGCAGGACAGCTAGAGTCCAAGCTCTTACCTTCATGGCCACCTTCAAGGTGAAGGGGTTCTGGCTTCTACAACCTGCCTGGGAGAAGTGGAATTCGGTTTCTGCCTCTTGCTTAGGAGGAGAACGAGGAGCCTGAGACAGGAGCTTTGGGCGTTGTTTGCTGAGCCCCGCAAACCGGAAGCACCTGTGTCTTTGGATATTTGCTGACCCCCTGTAACAACCCTGGAACTAACTACCCGCAGACCCGGGGCTGGTTTTGACCTCTGGTCAACAACGTCCTCTCCTCTTCTACTTGTGGAGACACGGACAGCGCCTCTCGCCACTGAAGCATAGCAACTGACTTCCTTTGACCACACAACATGACCAGAGTGTTCTGTCATATGGAGGATGTGACGCCCAACTGTTCTTTCCCCGCATGGCCATCATGGAAGCCTGTGTATTTATGGAGCTCCCATAAGATCCGAGCAGCCTGGGATGATGAACTGATGCATAGAACTAGCAGCTGAGGACGGCTGTCTGAACCCTCCGCAGGCCCGATGGGTGAGAAAGACACTTGAGCTGTGTGGAGCCACGGGCAGGGTCGTCACCCCTGCATGATGGAGCCTATCCTGGCCGACTCCACCTCTGTTCCTTAAGCCTCCTTTAGCTTGATGCTCTCCTCCCGGTAGCTGACTGCATCTTACCTGCAGCAGCCTGCACGGCCCATCGACATGCAAACAATTGCTTCAGTAAAAGAGAGGGTCACATTCAGGATGAAATGAACACCCCCCACTTTTGCCTGCTCAGCCTCCAGGCTCCTTATTACAACATCCCAACTTTGCTGGAGAAAACCCCAGGAGCAGACCTGCCAGGCCGTGTGTGTCTTCTCAGCACTTCTCATCAGGGAGGGCTGCTCACTGCCAACCCCCAGGATTCTCTGCTTGAGAACTTTTGACTGGATGTGATAGCACAGGAGCCCAAAGTGCCTCATGATCCCTCAACAAATCCCGTGAAGGGCTAGGGTTGAAGCAGCCCAGCTTATCTGCCTCCTAGTGGAGATAACTGCCATGCACTCAGCCTGTTTCTGGGTGAGCACCTACTGCCTGGAGTGGGGCTGCTTTGAGAACCCACCCTCCTCCTTGCTCCTCTTCCCGCCTCTCTCTTCCCTGTTCCCCCACTGACGGTTCCTGGGACCACCTCCCAGATGAACCACACGTTCTTGAATCCTTGCTCCAGAGTTGGCTCTGGGGAACTCAAAGCAAGATAACATCATCCCCAAGTGGCCCCAACTCTTTTGGGACTGTCAATCAAGGTATACTACATGGTTTGCTCTTGGCATCTGGATTTTGAACAGAATCACACAAGACCATCCTCAAAGGTTTTCTCAAAGGATCTGTCTATCAGTGCCTTCTGTATGGATTTCTGTAGCCCTCTGTCACCTGCCTTTTCAAGCCAGATTCTTTAGTTGCCTCCCCATTCTATGAATTACCCCATATTCTTTCAACAAATTCATTTTGGAATAAGATAGCTAGAATTGCTTTCTGTGACTTGAAGTATAAAGAAAAAAAAAACAATGAATATAGATGGTATGTTAGACCTCTTTTAGCCACAAAGACTTTGTGATGAAAATGAATGTAATTCTAAAAAGTAAAAAAGCACTAAATGCTACATATTTATTATGCATAAAATGAAATCCACAGAGATCACTTTAAAGTGCCAATGTTTTCATGTTTCCTCACATTTTACTTGAAGTTGTGTCGCTGGTGAAGATGTCTTGGTGACATTTCTGCACAATGCCCACGAGTAGTCAGGGAGGAAGAAGAGCAGAGCAGCCAGTTGGGGGGAGGGTCACTGTAGGGAGAGGGTCACTGTAGCCGCTCTTCTGGTCTTGTGTTTTGATCCAAGTTAGCCATTAAGGTCCCATCATCCAGCATAGTGTCTTCAATTAAACGTTTGTAGGAGTAAAAAAGTTCTCAAAAGATTTCTAAGCAAAGAAATCTGTAATGCTCTAACCATAGAGAAACTCCATTTATTACACTAATCTTACATTCCTGAACATGAGAATTCCTAGGGCAAAGCTGTTTAAATATACTTTAAAGACAGACTCCTAATACCAAAATCTAGGACACTTTGAGCAACAAAATAAATAGAAGAATGGATTATAACCCAGAAAATAAATATAAGTCCATGGTAATATAAGTAAATAAATTTAGTAGAATTCTAAACTATAAGCTGGGTGGGTGCAGTGGCACATGCCTGTAATGCCAGTGGCTCAGGAGGCTGAGACAGGAGAATCACAAGTTCAAAGCCAGCCTCAGCAATGGCGAGGTGCTAAGCAACTCAGTGAGGCCTTGTCTCTAAATAAAATACGAAATGGGGCTGGGGATGTGGCTCAGTGGTCAAGTGCCCTTGAGTTCAATCCCTGGTACCAAAAAAAAAAAGAGAGAGAGAGAATTCTAAACAATAAATACAGGAGTAATGATGGAACCATAAAATCCTTATTTAGTAAACATTAGAGTAATAATGATCCCAGTCCAGAATCATTAATGGATGCTAAAATTGGTAGGTAGGAGTGTAATTAGTATGTGCATATCAGAAAAGGCCAAATGTTTTCTCTGATATGTGGATGCTAATTCACAGTAAGGGTGGGGGGTTGGGGAAGAATAGAGCTACTTCGGATTAGGCAGAGGGGAGTAAAGGGGAAGGAGTAAGGGGGTAGGAAGGACAGTAGAATGACCCGGACATTTTCACCCTATTTTTTTGTTTTGTTTTGTTTTTTTGGTACTGGGGATTGAACTCGGGCGCACTCGACCACTGAGCCACATCCCCAGCCCTATTTTGTGTTTTATGTAGAGACAAGGTCTCACTGAGTTGCTTAGCGCCTCGCCATTGCTGAGGCTGGCTTTGAACTTGTGATTCTCCTGTCTCAGCCTCCCTAAGTGCTGGGATTACAGGCTTGAGCCACCGCGCCCAGCTCATTATCATCCTATGTGCATATTTGACCACATGACCAGTGTGATTCTATATCGTGTACAACCAGAAGAATGAGAAATTATACTCCATTTATGAAGCATGTGTTAGACTAAATGCTACTGTCATGTATAACTAACTAGAACAAAAAATATTTTTAAAAAGAATAGGTCAAATGATGAAAAAGAAAAAGAAGTGTAATAACGGGAACTATGGTATTTACATAGTCTCAACTATCTTATCACAAGATACTTATCAAATACAAGGAGAAGATATTTCATGTCACCAACAGGTGACATGAAATAGCTTTAACTTTAGCTTATCACTAAAGTTAGTTTCACCAATACTGAGACAAAATGGCCTGTGAGCCTCCTGACCTAAAATGCCAAGAGGATGTGACTTGACTGGACCGTGGGGTGCCCAAAGGCTCGGTTAAACATGGTGTCCACGTGCATATTTCTGGATAAGGTTGGCCTTTGAATTAGTGCACCAGATGCTGGCCCTTTCCAGCAGGGGTGAGCCTCTGCAATTGGCTGAGGGCCTGCCCAGAAGAAAGGCTAAGGAAGGACTCTCTCGTGAGTGTCTTCAAACTGACAGTGGCCTTCTCCTGCCTTTAGGCTCAGACTCAAGGCCAGAACTCACACCACGAACTGCCCTGGTTCTCAGGACTTCAGAGTCAGACTGGAGCCTCCACCATCAGCTCTCCTGCCTCCTGGGTCTTCAGACTCCAACTGGGACCATACCGTCAGCTCTTTGGAGTCTGGACCTCTCAGCGTCATTAATCACACAAGCCAATTCCTTATAATGAATGTACCTACCTCACTGTTATCTATCATGTCCTATTGTTTCTGTTTTCTCTGAAGAAGCAAGGCTAATCATTACTCTACCAAGAATAATTGGTTCTGGGCTTTCTGGAATTGGTTCCTAATCTGGTTACATTTCAAGATACTAACCATGCTATTTCCAGCAGGAAAGAGAGCACTGACAGTCCCCAGTATTATGTGGTCACAGAGATACCCCAGATCTCTCCACTGGATAATCCTAATCAAGCAGCTGGGTGACTGAGAAACAAGAGCTGGGTGACTACCGATGTGATTCTTTTCACCATCTTTGGAAACATAAAGAACATAAAGAAGTTGACTAATTGCTCCTAATGTCACCGGCAAAGTGGTAAACGAAACAGATGAGCTCAGGGATTCAAACTCCAAACTTCTAGTGCTGCACAAATGACCTTGAAATTCCATGTGTGCCCTGCAAGAGACTCTTATTTTCTAGACCCATGGAGCTGGGATTCCCAAAATAAAATGCAGAATCCTTCATCCTGTGATGGACTGAACTCGATACAAGTTGAATCCCACAGGGCATCCACCAGTGGGGTGAGGGCACTGGGTGGGAAATAACGGGACGGACAGGTGGAAAGGCCCTGATGAAGCTGGGGACACTAGCCTCTAAATCCTGGCAAGCTGTCTTTGCCAGTGGAAGAGCCCTCCTGGCCCCGAGGACGCGTACTGCCTTCAGGTAGCTGGGACTTTTTTTTTTTTGGTACTGGGGATTGAACTCAGGGGCACTCGACCACTGAGCCACACCCCCAGCCCTATTTTGTGTTTTATGTAGAGACAGGGTCTCACTGAGTTGCTGAGTGCCTCCCCGTTGCTGAGGCTGGCTTTGAACTCGCAATCCTCCTGCTTCAGCCTCCCAAGCCTCTGAGATTACAGGTGTGTGCCACCATACCCGGCTGGCTCCATCTCTTAAAGAGAAGGAAATTGATGAGCCCAGTAGTCAGATAATAATTAAATAGAAAGAAGACAGAATAGAATGGCATAAAATGACTATAATAATAACAGAATATAGCAGAAAAACCTTTCGTATTTACTGTATGAAAACCACTACTAAGAACTTTGTGTGTTGGGCTGGGGGTGCAGCTCAGTGGTGGAATACCAGTCCATCATGCACCAGGCCGAGGGTTCGACCCCCAGTACCTACAAAACAGAGAAGGAAAAGATGATTAAACAAACCAACTGGCTGTCCATTTCCCTGGGAGATGAAGCTTCTAATTTATAAGACTATAGTGCCTTCATATGTAATTAGTCCCCAGCAGTAGGATGCTGTCCCCTGGGAGGTGACGGACCGGGCATGGTGAGGAGAGGAGAGGGGAGGAGGCGGGAGGCGGGTAGGGAGACCTGGGGCACAGAGCCCACACTACACGCTGTCACTGAGGCTAGATGCAGCCACCCAGAGGGAAGGATTCTCCAAGACACCGAGTGAACTCCCACCACGCAGGCCTATTCCCAGGATAGACGTGGATGATTAGAAAATGGTCTTGCAGGGAGAATTTGACTTGAACTAGCACTGGCATCAAATTGGCAGCTGGGAGAAGGGTCAGTGAAGGACAGCGATTCAAGTGCTCCCAAATGTGAGTTTACATCTTGTTAAAAACCCTGTTTATGTATTCTGTGTTCAGAAAATATGGACTCCAACACGCAGGACTCACTGAGGTTAACGGAACAGGAAAATCAGCATGATGAAAACATTCGAGAAGTATTTGCTCTGGGCACAGCATTGCAGGTGAATGGAGAGCAGGGTCCCTAGAAAGCCGACAGCAGCCAGAGGGGCGATGAGGTAGGCTGAGCAGAGGGGCAGAGCTGTGCTTAGAAGAGGCTTTGTTTCCTTATTAAGCACATAGAATATTCTTTACTTCCACAAAGAAGTAGGCGTTCTCCAATTTTGCTTGTAAGCGCATGGGCTATCTATAAGATGGCTCTTATAGAGAGACTCACGCACAGGCTGAGGACGCTCAGTGAACTAACCATGAGATGAGGGTGGACGAGCCCCAACAGGGAGCCCGCAGGAGGGGTGCAGTGTGGTGAGCCACAGAACACGGATGGGCTGAGGGGCCAGCTCTGTGCCCACAACTGGCTTTGACCTAGAGAATGTGCACCAGTGTGGTCAGACCAACTGTCCAAGAAAAGCTGAAGATGCACATTTTTGTGCAAAATACTTTTAACTTTTAATTACTACTTGAATCTTTTAAAACTACTTGGAGACCTCCTTAAAACACTTGCCTCAGCTGGGCGCGGTGGCTCACGCTTGTAATCCCAGCACTTTGGGAGGCTGAGACAGGAGAATCGCGAGTTCAAAGCCAGCCTCAGCAATAGTGAGGTGCTAAGCAACTCAGCGAGACCCTGTCTCTACATAAAACACAAAATAGGGCTGGGGATGTGGCTCAGTGGTTGAGTGCCCCTGGGTTCAATCCCTGGTACAAAAAAAACCCACTTGCCTCTTTTTTTTGTTTTTCAGTGACGCTCCCGAGTTTCTTCCTTACTGGGCTCTATTGTGCTTATCATCTAAAGCAAGGGGACCCAGCCCCCTTCTCTGTTCCATCTGCATCGTCCACCTGGGCAACTCCACCTGATCCCACTGCATTAACCACCTGTGTAGGACTCCCAGACCCACACCCAGCCCCGCCTCTGCCTGCCACTCGACTGTCAACTGGACATCTCTAAGGGGACGTCTCGTAGGAATCTCAAATTATGTCCCCTCATGACCACGAGAGGACTCAGATTCTCTGCTGACCTACCCATACCTGTCCCTCCTGTTTCAGAAAATGGAACCACCATCTACCAAGATGTTCACACCAAAAGTTAAAAAAAAAAAAAAGCCCGTTTTATATGGATGGTGAATTCTATGCTTCAAGTTCCTCTTCCCACTTTCAGCTGCTCCCCACCCCCACCCCACCTCCGTTTTTCATCTGGAAAATCCCTACTAATCCTCCAAGAGCTGCCAGGCACCACTGCCTCCAGGCAGAGTGAGACACATAACTCTGGAGGCCCACTGCCTCCAGGCAGAGTGAGACACATAACTCTGGAGGCCTAGAGCAAAATCACAGACCTGCCCAGCCCACAGGCCAGGAGGTTTTGCCTGCACCCGGGGAAACCAACACTTGCTACCTGATTTGGGGTTGGGTGAGAAGCCCAAGGCGGGGCAGCTGCAGCTCAGCCTGCCCCAGGCCACCGTAGGACATGGCCTCACCTCAGCCCCACTGCTGGGGATGAGGGTGAAGGCAAAGATGGGCTGCTGAGGACCGGAGGGGGTGGGCAGCCTGAGGTGGGACCATGCACAGGTGAGCAGGGGCTCCAGGTGCAGGCACCTGCTCCACTGTCACAGTGGATCCCAAGATTAACTAAAATGTGTCTAAGGGAGGCCAGAAAGCACCTACAGCCCACACCAGCACTTGTGGGAGGGCCCTGGGCACGACCTCCTGTCTGGTCCTGCCTCTAGGGCACTTGCTCTGACCAGTCTCTGCACTAAGCCAGGTGCCCCGCTGGGCCCCCGTCTGCCCCAGGCCTGCACCCTCCCTGCTCTGAGCATGTGGCCTTCACATGACCTATTTATGTACCCGCTTCACAAAATATCAACGTCATCACGTTAAGCGATTTTGTTAAATCTTTTTAAATTCCTAAACCTTAGCGTTGAGACTGCGTTGTGGTGGTCTTCGGGAAGTGTTAGATGACCGACTGCCACGCTGGGCGAGCCACACCTAGCCCAGGTCAGCCTGGCCCTGTTGACACTCCCCGCTGCAGCGTCCCCCTGCCCCAGGTCCGAGCACTCAGCCCACCACACCGAGCCCACGTTTGCTACAGCGACCGTCACGGCCACTGCGGCCGACTGAGGAGGTCTCTGCCCAGCCCCAAGGTCAGGAGAGCTCGCCACGTCTCTCGCTTGCCAGATGGCACCTACGGAGGCTCGGGCTCGGTCAGGTGCATTGCAAAGATCAAGTCCCAAGAGCCGGGAATGTAAATGTGCTGCGGAGGAGGATGTCACAACGAGAGCCAGAGACAGAGGACTCAGCATGTGAATCGCTGGCATCCCTCCCCTAGTGGATGCCCTAAAATGCAGTGGCTTTCCTTGGCCTCTGAAATGTCCTCCAGAAGGGACAACCAGCTGTGTTTTCTGAAGCCACAGGCAGCTTGGCCACACGCCACCTCCTACTTTCTCTCCCTCCTGCCTTGCCTCCCCCCGCCGCGTGGACACATCTCCCTAGACGGTCTTCTCTGGGAGACTCAGGCCGAGACCGTCGGCACAGCATGGGCAGTGACGCCTGCTGGTACCGTGTGCATGAGACCAACGGAATCTGGCCCGCGCTCAGCTGGGAGGAAGTAGGGCTCCAGGGTAGGCCTAGGAATGGGTCAGCCGGGGGTAATGGCAATGACTGGACTTTTGCCGTGGTTGGCTACTTATGATGGCCTTGCAGTCCTCGATAGCTCTGGGGCAGCTAATTGCTATGTTTAAGCATTCTGTGAAGGCCAGGAATGACTCTATGGCAGGTGGTGGGACGGATTATGAATACATCAAACAAGAAGCAGAGAAGCAACTGTGGGGTACAGCCTGAGGACGAGAGGCCAGGGAAATGTAATTAAAGCCAAATAAGAGAATTTACTGAAATGGACAACTCGCCCATAACTTAGAATGGTACATCCAGCCAGGACACCTGTCCTAATAGTTTGCTGAGATGAAAGCTGGAGGCTTAGATTCATAATGGTTCATTAAATTGAGGTAGAAAAGCTATAATGCTCTCGGTAGGAGAAAGGAGTCAGAAAGCTCAGGAAAAAGGAAATGAACACTTTTGACTTACCACCTGTGTGTATTCTCCAGAGGGACCAGGGACATTCCCTTCTCTAGAAATTCACTGACGATGGGTACATGACCCTCACTGAGAAAGTGCTGTCAACTGTCCTCTCCAGTCAGGGTTGACAGTGGGAGATCCTGGCCCTGTCCTGGGCTCCCTGACACCCCTTGGGGTGTGGAAATTGGCCAGGCAGAGGCCAGATGGCTGCAGTGACCATGATGAGCTGTGTGGCCAGCAGTGCGGTCAAGGTGCTTTGTCCCAAGGAATGTGTTACTACAGCAAACAGGAGATGGTTTCCCAGAGATGATGCAGACACGCAGCCTCCCACAGCGGCTGTGGTCAAAGTGCATCTCGCGCACGACAGCGTTGGTGTCATGGGGGAACACGCCAGAGCCCCACCCCAGACCTACCTACGCAGTGTGTGCCAAGCCTCTGGGTGATGTGGGTGCATGCTAGAGCTTGAGAACCGGGCTTTGGCTTGATTTGTGTGATCAAAAATAACAAACAGAAGGGGTGCCCTGTACCCCCGTGGAAAGCTGCCATTTTCAGCTCCTCACTAGGTCTCAGATGGGCCAGAGCAGAAGCTGGCTCCTCATGCCACCAAAGCACACTCACATTGGCCAGAGTCAGAATTCACTGGAGAAGAGGCAGCGCCTGGAGTCCTCGAAGATGGTGATGACGAGGTCACAGCTGGTGCTATGGTGACGAGGTCTTCCAGTCAGAAACGAAGACTCCTGGATGGCAGATTGTACATGGGGCTTGGGCTCAATTCCACTCATGACGAACCCACCTGATCTCAGGCCCCACCTCTGGCTGTTTCTCTAGTCTCCAAATGCATGATGGGGCAGCTGGACTTAGAGGGTGGCCCTTGGTTTCCCGACCTCTGAATGAAGGATCCTAATGACAGGAAGGACCCATGTTAGCCTTTTAAAGTGGAATGCCCCTCCCCCAGGCCAAGTGAGTAGATCAGAGCACTCTCGCTTCCCAGGGACGCCTTTGGTATTCCTTGGTCAACAGGGACTTAAAGGCATTCAGAGATGTGACTCCCAGAGTCTCGAGTCATTGCATCTATCTGGCCTCTGCAGACAAAAAGCAAAAACATATGGATCCTGGTGGGCACCAGTGGATACTATGAGTCTAACCAGCGGTGCCCCAACCATGGCCTCTGTGCCAGATAGGAATTCTATTGAAGCAAATCAATCCCACCTCTGGCACATAGTTGGAGCCATTAAACTGCTGAATAGTTTATTCCTGATTCTCCTCAGTAAAGAGGTCAAAAGCAGCTCACCTCCACGCCTGCAAGGCCAGTGCTCAGTCTCCGCGGCCCCGCCCTGCATCTGTGTGAATGCTCCTGAATGTCACGGTGTATTTGTCCTTGGTGATCTCTGTCATCTTCACAATCCACGGTGCTTTGTTCTGATGGACAGTTTTCTAATTGGACCCAATACACAGAATAGGTCAGGTAACTTCAGAATCCTAAGATACGATGTGTCAGAGGGTGGGCGGGACGTCCCTGATGAGTCAGGGTTGACAGTATCAGCCAAGCTCTGGGAGGTCAGCGGTCCACACTCTGTGGGCAAGGCCTAAGAGCCTAGGGACACCACGCAATGGTGCAATCAGCACTGCCCAGCGAGCTTGGTTAACAGGACCCTCAGGAAAAGGCTGAGAAGAACAGGAGCAAACTATTGTACAAAGAAAGTAATACGTTTAGAAAAAGATTCGTGTAGTTCTGAATATACAAAAAAATGTGGCTTATTGGCCTGACCCTTCATGTGACCCCCTGTGATATGAAGCATTGACAGGTGCCGCTGGCTGCATTCACAGCTGTGGCACCACGGAAATTCCCCGTGACCAGCTGATGAGAAGGGAAGCTCTTGAATCCAAAGACGTTTGATATGACATGCTGGGGCTCTCCAGAAATTCTTTAAATAACACCGGCTCTTAATAATCAAATTCTCTGGATGTTGACTGGCCTCTCTCCTTGGTCAACCCACCGCTCACATGACAGGCTCATGAGCAAACATGGCATCGAGCTCAGATCCTACAGGGGATGGAAAAGCCAGGGCTCCAGGAGCCAAGAGGTGGAGCTAGGCTGAGCCCCTCTCAGCACCCACCGATGACGGGTGCAGAGTGTGCGCTCCCTTCCCACAGCCCTGTGTGGCTGGCTTACAGATTCTGGTTCCTGGAAAACACACCAAATGTTCCCCTGATGGAAAATTACAACTGTGTGGCTGGCACTCCTCCAAGCAAGAGCAGAATTTTTTTTTTGTACCAGGGATTGAAACCGGGGATACTTAACCACTGAACCACATTCCCAGCTCTTTTTATTTATTTTTTATTTTGAGGCACGGTCTTGTGAAGCTGCTGAAGGCCTAAGTTGCTGAGGCTGGCTTTGAACTTGCAATCCTCCTGTCTCAGCCTCTCAAGCTACTGGAATTATAGGTGTGTGCTACTGTGCCCGGCCAAGAGCTGAATTTCTGTTCTGGGGGTTTAATTGACACTGATTGTCATGAGCAGCTACAGTTGAGTGGCTGCTAGGAGCAAAAATAAGTATGCATGGCATATAGGACTCACAGAGGTACTGCTTGGTGATCTGTGCCTTGTGGGAGTTGTAAATGGGCACTCATAGCAACTGTCATCTGGCAAGGAAAAACCACCAAGGGTCTGTGGCAGCCTTCCATTGCTATGACAAAGTACCTGAGACTAATCGACTTATAAGGAGGAAAGGTTGATTTCGGCTCATGGTCTCAGAAGTTTCCATGGCCACTTGACCCAGTCACTTTGGTCATGTTGTTGCACAGCATATTGTGGTGGAAACGAGGGGTGGAGCGAGGCCTCGGGCACCTCCTGGTAGCTGGGAAGTAAAGAGACATGGGAAGGGGCTGGGCCCACAGTCCCCTTCAAGGGTGACCCTGACTGCCTTCCACCAGGCCACACCTCCTCCAAGTTCCACTAGCTCCCCACAGTGTGCTGGGCAGAGGCCAAGCCTTCAACGCTGGGACCTCTGGGGACATCCAAGATCCAAACCATATTAGTAGAGAACAGGGGGAGGTCAGAGGGAATGGAGACTGAGATCAGATTCCATGCATGTGTGGTTTTGCCAAAATGAAACCAGCTATAAGCTCTAGAAAAAAAAAATCCAAACCCCAGCAGGTTTCACTCCATCACAGATGAGGGACTGGGTCAAGCCACCAGGCAAGCCAGCCAGAGCCGTGGGATTGCTGAGCAGGGCGTGGGAAAGCTGGCTGGGTGGAGACAAGGGGTGATGGGCATCCGCTGGGACGGGACCAGCTGCAGTGCTGGGGGTTCTACCTGGTTGGCTGGGCTTCCTGAAAGGATGAGACCACCCCTACCTACCACTGGAGAAGTAGTGAAAGCATCTTGTTCTCATAAAAGATCTGGGACATCAGAGGACAAAGTCAGACTGACGCGAGACGCAGCGTGTGCTGGGTTCCTCTCACCCTGTGGACCAGTCCTCGGGGTGCTCTGCAGGGCTTCCAGCCATTCCACTGTTCCCACAGCTGCTGGGTCCCAGATGTTGCTGCTGCTGCCCACAGAGTCCCCAGGTACAGCCTCCCCTGGGCTGGCGAGAGGGCGCTCTGGCCAGGGCTTGTGTCCCAGCAGCTGCCCAAGAGGCCACACAGCCTGGGGAGATGGGAGCCGGCGTCCCAGGGCAACCTCTCCCCTGGGCAAAGAGGACACCAGGACACATCTCCTGCCCTGCCTGACCATGGCTGCCCTCACGCAGCCTCACACGGCTTCCCTGGAGATTCCTGCACATCCCAACAGCTGCCTGGCTCTGTTGTAACGTGGTGGTCACCTTGGCAACCTGTGTCCTTGGGTGTCCTTTTTCCTTGGCGTGCCTCCTCACCCCCAAGAGCCTGTCAGCATGGTAGATTTTGCTGTAGACACTTTCTCAATGATCCTGGATTAAGATCTTAGCAATTTGAGTCCAAAAAATAAGTGGCTAACCGGTGTCATCTACACAGCAACACACCTTTCTCTTTCCCATATTTTCAGCTACCACATGTGCTGTTTCTGTTTGGACATTTGTACCAACACCAGTATCTTATTTCTCAGCACCTCCACAAGCTGGTGGCCTCACGAAGGCAAGTTCTTCTTGTAGTAATCCTAACACCCAGCTAAGTACCTGGCCCAGAGCACATACTAACTAAATGCTTATTGGAAGCCTTCAGAAAAAACAATGGTATGCAGGGAAAAGAGGACTCATGCAGGAGCTGGAGTAACCTTGCTCAGCTCTTTCCTACCCACCCGTGTGACCTTGGGCAAATCACAAACTCATGGAGACTCATTTCCAGAATCTGTAAAACAGGGGTAACATCATCTCTTCTCAACATTGTAATGCTGCCTCTTTATGTTTCAGAATGCTGCACAAATATCAGCTTCTGTTACTCATAAATTACCAAGTAGACACTAAATTAAAAGGGAGATGCAAACTGAGACTCAGAGAACCAGAGGGAAATATGAAGAGACAAATTCAGTCATCACAAACAAAACTATTTGGGACAAGATCTTGTATTTCTTCCTCCCTCCGGGCACATAACAAACCAAGATATCAGCATGCTATTTTTTTTTCCTTGCATTTTCCCTAAATTTTTTTTAGGCATCAATTTATCAGACATTTACTGAATGCACATAGGTACCAGGTATGTCCTTATTCAGGGAAAGGGCATGGTCACTTCCCTGAGAGGGACAAAGTCTAGTGAGGAGCCAGTCATGTGAGCAGACGGATAATGGAGTAGAATCTGAGGCTTCACAGACGTACTGGAGGACTCCAAAGAGGACTGACTAACTCTGAATGGTTGGGTACAACTGGGAGGAGATGACCAGGGAAGGCTCTCTATAGAAAAAGCTCCTCCAGGATGGCTCTTGAAGAAGGCAGAGGATAGAGAAGGAACATGCAAACAAAGGCAGGAGCCACCAGGCTGCAGAAACAGGTAAGCATACCAAACCAAGACCCCACATGCAAGGTTGGGGACGTTATTCTCTAAGGGATAGGGGCCTGCTAAGCCATCTTCAGTGAGAAAAGACGGTGGCCAGATTCACACTGTAAAACTTTGCTCCTGTCCTCTGTGGACACTGCAAGCAGCTCTTCCAAGCCCCTGAGGGGAGATGAAGGCGAAAGCTCTGAACTCCATGGGCTGGCTCAAATCAGATGCCACTGAGAACAGCGGCTCCCTGGACTCACAGCCCTCAAAGTACAACCATCAGATGGCCTGTTAATACTTTGATTGAGATCTCACTTTCATGTGATTTCCTGGGGACTGGGCATGTCCCCTATCTAGTCTCCAAACAAGTGGAATCCTAATGAGTCCAATCTGAACATCAAAAGCTTTTATTAAAATTTAAGCTTTCTTGCTCCTCAAGCTTATCCCCAGAAGATTAGCATGGAATTGCTTCCCTCCCTATGTGCGATTGGAAGAGAGCCACACATGTGGGTGACAGACAGACATGGACCTGCAGGACTGGTCTGATACCCCCGCCACATGGCCCCAGACACTCATGTGATTATCAATTCAAGACTGTGTTGGCATCCAAATGCAAACTAGATTTCTTTTCTTTCTGTTTTATTTTACTTTTTAAAAACAGAGACTCCATTGAATCATAAAAAGCAGCTAAATTCTATCCCTTTGCAAATTAATTTCAACAACTTTATGTCAATCTCTTCTAAAATAAAGATACTTTAGATCTTAAAGACAGAACTTTAAGGAGCCGGGCATGGTGGCGCATGCCTATAATTTCAGCACTTTGGGAGGCTGAGACAGGAGGATCACAAGTTCAAAGCCAGCCTTAGTAATGGCGAGGCGCTAAGCAACTCAGTGAGACCCTGTCTCTACATAAAACACAAAATAGGGCTGGGGATGTGGCTCAGTGGTCAAGTGCCCCTGAGTTCAATCCCCGGTACTGAAAAGAAGAGAGAGAACTTTAGGGATTCAGAGCCCCCAAGAAGACAAAACTCTAGGGCTCACTAAGGGCACAGAAATGAGTCTCTCCTGGTGAAAGACCTCTACAACAAAAATTACAAGACACTAAAGAAAGAAATCGAAGAAGATCTTAGAAGATGGAAAGACCTACCATGTTCCTGGATAGGCAGAATCAATATAATTAAAATGGCCATACTACCCAAAGCGTTATACAAATTCAATGCAATCCCAATTAAAATCCTAGAGTCCTTTCTTATAGAAATAGAAAAGACAATCATGAAATTCATTTGGAAAAATAAGAGACCCAGAATAGCCAAAGCTATCCTGAGCAAGAAAAGTGAAGCAGGAGGCATCACAATACCAGACCTTAAACTTTACTGCAAAGCAATAGTAACAAAAATGGCATGGTACTGGCACCAAAATAGAAATGTAGACCAATGGTACAGAATAGAAGACACAGAGAGTAATGCACATAAATACAACTATCTCATACTAGACAAAGGAGCCAAAAACATTCATTGGAGAAAAGATAGCCTTTTCAACAAATGGTGCTGGAAAAACTGGAAATGCATTTGCAGCAAAATGAAACTTAACCCCTATCTCTCACCATGCACAAAACTCAACTCAAAGTGGGTCAAAGACTTAGGAATTAGACCAGAGACCCTGCGTCTAATTGAGGAGAAAGTAGGCCCAAATCTCCATCACGTGGGATTAGGCCCCGAATTCCTTAACAAGACTCCTATAGCACAAGAAATAAAAAGCAAGAATCAATAAATGGGATGGACTTAAACTAAAAAGCTTCTTCTCAGCAAGAGAAACTATCAATGAAGTGAACAGAGAGCCTACATTCTGGGAGCAAATTTTTGCCACATGCACATCAGATAGAGCACTCATCTCCAGGATATATAAAGAGCTCAAAAAACTTAACACCAAAAAAACAAACAACCCAATCAATAAATGGGCTAAGGAGCTGAATAGAAACCTCTCAGAAGAAGATATACAATCAATAAATATATATATGAAGAAATGTTCATCATCTCTAGCCATTAGAGAAATGCAAATCAAAACAACTCTCAGATTTCATCTCACCGCAGTCAGAATGGCAGCTATCCAAAATACCAGTAACAATAAGTGCTGGCGAGGATGCGGTGAAAAAGGTACACTCAAACATTGCTGGTGGGATTGCAAATTGGTGCAACCAATCTGGAAAGCAGTTTGGAGATTTCTTAAAAAACTTGGAACGGAACCACCATTCGATCCAGCTATCCCACTCCTTGGCTTATACCCTAAAGATTTAAAAACAGCACACTACAATAAAGCAGTCACCTCAATGTTTATAGCAGCACAATTCACAATTGCAAAACTGTGGAAGCAACCCAGATGTCCTTCAATAGATGAATGGATAAAGAAACTGTGGTACATATACACAATGGACTATTATTCAGCAATAAAAGAGAATAAAATTATGGCATTTGCAGGCAAATGGATGGAATTGGAAAGCATTATGCTAAGTGAAGTAAGCCAAT
>PVHX01024481.1:0-23937 GCA_004024805.1 Geosciurus inauris
CTTGCTACAAAATCACTGTAGCAATGATTAGAGAACTATAGGATATAAAAAGGAATAACAACTTATATTTGTATAGCAATTTACAGTTTAAAAGGAACTTTATATTCATTGTCTTATTTGAACCAACCTACCCAGAGATTGGAGGAGAGCAAACACCCCTACCTTCTTTCTAATGCATCAGAAGTTAATCACTGTCTAACCCCCAGAGATAGGCTGACAGGTCTTTTGACTCCAAGTTCAGGGTTCTTTCCACAATCTTAGAAACTGAATAATGAGCGTGGCTTGCAATACTATAGATGCTAATTTTGAGTCTCTACTGTTAGGTAGAATGCGGACTGAGGGCAGAGGGCACAAAGGAGCAGGGATGGAGAATAGCCCATGGCTGCACACTGCGTCAGTGTCAGGATTGGGGCCTGGACCCCATGTGGTCACTCAC
Organism: Geosciurus inauris; assembly: GCA_004024805.1. NCBI lineage: Eukaryota > Metazoa > Chordata > Mammalia > Rodentia > Sciuridae > Geosciurus > Geosciurus inauris. The sequence goes on from PVHX01024481.1 coordinate 437, forward strand.
TGCCTGCATGGGGAGGTCAACCCCTGTGGTTTCAGGCTTCATTTTCCTCAGTGTGAGATCTTCATGGCTCTTTCATGTACAAAACACTCAGGCTCCTCAATTCCTGTTCATTCTGTTGAGATATAAATGGTCTTACACAAACGATTAGCCGCCTTGCAAAACCAGAATATGGATATTAAACAAATCACCACACTGCAAAGAAGGAAAAAACACATGTCAGGTATTTTGGTGTGTATTTACATTTGTAGCTTTGAATGTAAAAGGGGAGGGAAAGGCTTGCAATTTTCATTTCACCTAAAAAGTCTGGCTGGATCTCTTTCCATCTATTATGGCAACTGCCCTTCTCCATTGCTCACTGCCGGTTCCTATTGCAAGGGTCATGACAACCATTGTGCCCACTCAAACAGGTTCTCCATGATATCCAGGGTTGTCATAAATGTCTCATTATCGCATCTTGTTTTAACTATGGTAAAAAACAGCAAATGAGAATCATAGAATTCCAAAATGGTTGAAAAATCATGTTCCTATCTATAGTTTCATTCTGGTATCCCTTTGAACTCCAATTTCAGAGGTCTGCAAAAGTGATGTCTACAAGAGGAGGGACACAGGAAATCGTACAGGGTTTATCTTATTGCAGCCCAATTACATTAGGCTTTACGGTCTTCTTCCTTTTTGGTTCTGGTCTCACACTCTTGGGTGCTTTGTCTCCCTGCTTTTGTATTTATCTGTGCTAATTTATACTAAATAAAGTTCCAGATGCATAGGGTCTCTGTCACTTAAGTGGATGGTGCCCATCTGTTGGCATAGCTTAGGGCACACTCTTCTACCTCCTGCAGCCAGACTTGCACCTAGGGAGGGTGCCCGGTCCTTCTCAAATTAATATTCTCATATCATACCCACTTAACACTAAAGCCTGAAGAGCATCTAGATCTTTCTATTCTAATCAGAGATTTCCATCTGAAGTTTCAAAAAGTTAAAATAAGAAACCTTAATGAAATAAAAATTATGATCTGGGTGAATGGATAAAGAAAATGTGGTATATATACACAATGGAATATTACTCAGCCTTAAAGAAGAATGAAATTATGGCATTTTCCAGTAAATGAACAAAGCTGGGGACTATCATGCTAAGCAGAATAAGCCAATCCCAAAGAACTAAAGGCTGAAAGTTTTATCTGATATGTGGATGCTAATTCACAACAAGAGGGGTGGGAAGGGAAGAATAGAGGTTCTTTGGCTTAGGCAGAGGGGATGGGAGGGGAGCGGTATGCAGGCAGTAAGGATAGTAGAATAAATTGGACATTATTACCCTATATGCATATATGATTACACGAATGGTGCAATTCTACATCATGTACAACCAGAACAAAGAGAAGTTATACTCCATTTGTGTATGATGTCAAAATGCATTCTACTGTTATATGTAACTAATTTGAACAAATAAAAAATTGTGATCTGGAGCTACAAGGGCCAGTAGGGAAGGCCATTTACAATATAGTGTTTAGTGGGAGAAGCATGTTGCAGGGCAGACTGAGGGTGAGCATCTTTTTGTAGCAAATACTCATTTCTGTGGGTAAAAAATTGCAGAAAAACAACAAAATATTGCATAAAACAACAAAACAATTGCATAAAACAACAAAATGCCAGGTGCATTTGTGTCTGCATGGCAGTTGTTGGTGACTGATTTTTCTTTATCTATTTTTTTTTTAATTTTTTTTTTTTTTAGTTGTAGATGGACACAATGTCTTTATTTTATTGCTTTGTATGTGGTGCTGAGGATCGAACCCAGGGCCCCACGCATGCGAGGCAAGCGCTCTACCGCTGAGCCACAGTCCCAGCCCCTCTTTATCTATTTATACTTTCTAATTTTTAAAAGAATGATTAATGTGGTCATCATTGGGCAACTAAAATATGTACCTTTTGGATATTAAAGGTACCCTGCATACCCTGCAGAAATAGAATACAGTTTGTAGTTTAGTTCATAGTATGGTAGCAGCATTGATTTCTTTGTGTTGACAAATGTCCCACATTTCTGTAGGACGGCATGTTATGGAAGCTGGATGAAGGGCACAGGGACTCTGTATGATTTTTGCAACTTCTTTGTAACTGTAAAGTGATTTCAAAATAAAAAGGCTTTAAAAAGCAAAAAAAAAAAAAAAAAAAAAAAAAAAAAAAAAAAAAAAAAAAGTTAAAAAGCAAGAGACAAGGAGTTAGATAGACTTTTGTTTGCATGGCATTCCAGAGTGAGTTTATAAGGGAATGACTTGAAACTTCAGGGACATTTGTAAGTCAGTGGTTAGACACGGCCATTATTAAAAAGGTGTTACAAGTCTAACTAAATACATTAACAAAGCTTAACTATTACTTAAAAAAATCATGATTTCTAATCATTCAAAATGGTCTGTTCTTGCTATCTGCAGTAGTTGTGTTCTGTGCATTTTCTGTAACACTGAATTAACACGGACAATATTACAGCTACTGCTCCTAGGGCTAGCATGGGGGTGGGGGGCTTCTGCAAGCCTCTGGTCACATTTCTTTCAATGGCTCAATTCCATAACCTTGTTTTGTGTGTGTTTCTGTTTAAAAACGTCTTAATATATTGTTCATTCATTAACATTGCCATCATTGGAACATGACTGAATAAAGCTTCTCTAACACACGTTCTCTCCTTGATGCACATCTCAGCCTTCTCACTACACACTGCTTTAAGCACTATGCTGGGGTCATTTTTAAAAGCCAAATCAAGCAGAGAAAGGAGAATCGTGAGTTCAAAGCCAGCCTCAGCAATGGCAAGGCGCTAAGCAACCCAGTGAGACCCTGTCTCTACATAAAACACAAAATAGGGCTGGGGATGTGGATCAGTGGTCAAGTGCCCCTGAGTTCAATCCCCAATACCAAAAAAAAAAAAAAAAAAAAAAAAAAAAAAAAAAAAAAAAAAAAAAAAAAGCTAACTCACCAACAAAGAGCAAAAAAATGTGGTGGTGGCCACAATGTATGGAAGGATACTTGTTTGAGAGCTGTGTGAGCTAAAGCAAGAAGGCAGAGCATAGTCTTGTTGGGCCTCAGCTGGGAGCATGTGCATGGGCATCTTGAGTTTTCCATTGCTCTGTGCATTATCTGTAAGTGACCTCTAAAGCACAGTGAGTACTGATTTGGGGTTTGCAAATAAATTTTAGCAAGTAGGCAAATTTGCCAATCTGGAATTCTTGAATAATGTGGATCAACTGTGTTGTTTTACTATTACCTGTGCTTTTAAGGTTATTTTCCTCTACTGCATGTATCTACTGGGAATATGACATGCCCATGTGCTTTTGTGTATCTCTTCCAAGCTCTCATGTGAATGACATCTTTAATTCTTTTTTTTAAAATTTTTTTTGTATCTTTGTTTTTTATTTTTTACGCGGTGCTGAGGATCGAACCCAGCGCCTCACACATGCGAGGCAAGTGCTCTACCACTGAGCCACAATCCCAGCCCCGTGACATCTTTCTAGTTGCTTGAAATTGGTTACATTGGGAGCATCTATACCACAGAAATTGGCGAATACTACAGATCAGGTCTTGATTGGTTGATTTCTAGATTTAAGAAAGTGATACGGAAAATGTTAACTGTGTGGATTTAAACTTAAAATGGCACAATGTTTGAAGTTGGTACACTATAAACAGCACAAAAAACGTCTGAGAAAATATTGTGCCAGTATTTAAAAACTATCTGACTCAGCCAAGAAGCCACTCCATGAGCAACATTCTGAAATGCATCTTTGTTATTTCAATTTCACCTTAATCATTAAATAACAGTATTCATGTCAGAACTATATTCTTGTCAGTCACATCAATGGGTTGGCTATGATGATAATCAACAAAAGCACTGAGTGAGAATCAATTGTTGAAGGAAATTTACAATGGAATATGACGTATTTTTTTATTATTTGCAAGTAGTGTCTGACACATGCTTCATTAGGAACATTTATAGCTCAAATGAATTTATTTCCAGAGAGCTGGTTTGAGCACATCACTGCTTTGAGCTGAGTGACCTCAATTATTTAACCAGCACTCCTTCATTTGGTTGATTAGGTAGAAAACAAAGAATAAACACATCTTCTGGACAGGCTTTTGAAACTGGAATAAATTATTGTTCTCAGTACTTTGTTTCCAGATAGGGACCCCATGGACCTCAGTCTCCTCATCCACCTTGCCTGTAGGCAGACCAGAGGCTGAATCATCCCTGGGCATGTCCTCCCCTACTTCCCAGAGCTGGCCATGGAGAGCTGTGTGTCTAGAAGATACCTGCTGCCAGGCAGGCAAGTGAAAACTCACCATTAGATGGCAAGAGCCAGATGGCATTGATGCCTCTGGTTCTTCAAACAATACAATTGATTTGGAATACCATGACATATTTTACCCTCACAACCTGCACCAGGCTAGAGGAAAGATATGAAATGTTCAAAGTCTGCAGTCACAGTGCTCTGTCCAGAGAATTCTAGTCTGACGATCAGTGTTGGCACCATGAGAAAAAATGTTAACCTCTAAGGCCCAATATGGCTAACAGTAAGACCAATTCAGCTTCACCTTTGGCAGAACCAATCCCCCTTTGGCAAACCCACTTGCTTTGTCTTCCCAAGTTGTGGCCACTGCTGGCTGCTTAATACTTTCCATGATCACGGCCAACCCAGATTATGTTGGCCCTAAGGAGTCAGTAAAGCAGCCCTCTCCTACCTCAATATTCCTGCCAGATCTCCCATAATCAGTGCTAAGGGCTCATGTGTCACCTGCTTCCCACAGGTGACATGCATGGAACAGGGTCTCCCTGGAAACTGATACTTGAAGGAGGTGATTCTACTGGCAGCAACCCTAGGCTGAGGGGGGAAACAGTGATAGCAGGGAGCTCTAGCATCCTCCTTTCTGCCCGCCGCCACCAACGTCTAGCCTTGGGCATTCTCCAGGAAGCACCTTACACTTTGTTTTGAGGGAGTTGACAAATGACTCCTTCTTGGAGTCTTAGCACAGTCTGCACAGCTTCACCGCCACCTACTGGTGAGAATGTTCACTCCAGAATGAACTCTACTTCCATCCTTACACCACAGGTTCCAGACCACCATTGAGTTGTCTCACTGCTGGGGAACTTTCTCAACCTTTCCCCCTGCCCCTCAAAGCCAAATACTAAATGTCACCATTGATGAATTAAAATAATAGCAGTCAGCTTGGTTTTCTGTCTGTATGGAATTCATGAATGCAGATTATTTAAGGAAGCTGCGGACTATAAACCTAGCTGGCTCAATTTATTTCTTCCAATCTATGTTTTGACCTCATCTCCATTAATACTTTTGATGAACAGCATTATATATCCAAGATGATTCTGGTAATTTTAACAAAATCTTCTTGAAGCTGTTCCAAGATGGATCGATACTGGACCTAAAACACCCGTTTCCTGTACAGCATAGACATCTCTCCTTACCTGAAAAACAACAAAATGTTACCTTGTGTCCTTGAATGAAACTAAAGACAAAGGTGAGTTTTAAGGATTTTCACCTGAGTGAAAATTCCTGGGTGGCTATGTTTACAAGTTCAACCACCACATTGTAGGCTGTCAAGGAATGATTTAAAAAGTCTTAGTAACGATTTTGCAACAGATGATGGTTCAGAATGAATTAAAATGACCACAAACTAGTTTTATTTTATTCTGAGTTTATTTTGAATTTTCATTTTTGGATAACTAAGCAGCTCTTTAGAGAGAATGCACAGAAGAGTCATTCTGGCACTTTTGGATAGTACATAAGATTTTTTTTTAATAGTCACATTCAGTCCCCTTGCTCAGTCCATACTCTTATGTTTGCCGAGCAAGATCAGCCCATAGGATTCCAGAGTTAATATGCAACCAACCGTATATACAAACAGCCAAGAAAACCATAACGGTGGCTAGTGGCCAAAGGGATGGGGTAGGGAAGGGCATCTCTAAAGTGTCCTCTAGTCTATCTTAGCTAAACAGAACCCACATTACACATGGTAACTAGAGAGTACACTGAGCTGAAATGAGAATGCTGAGCACAAATGGCACTTGGCAGCATGCAGTTTAAAGAAAAAGGATATCATTTAATAACTTTATATAAAATCCAGGCAGTTCAATTAAAGGGATTAAGAAAAACCAAAAAACTGAGGGACTGTCTGTTGTCACTGTAAAAAAGGCACTTGGAGTTAATGGGACCAGAATTGAAAGACTCTTAGCTGATAAAAATTTCAGTACTATTTCATTAAAAGGCTTGGATGTTAAAAGATGACACTCAGGAGTTCCTGAAGGGAGACACCAAAATAAACCACTGAGAAGTAGAACAGATTAAAATGAGGGAATACAATTTTTACAACCAAATTGTATTGAAAAAAAAAAATAGAAGAAGCAAATCCCCAAACAAGCCCTAACCAAAGCAAAAATCTAAGCAAAATAAGAAACAAAGCAGCAATGCATAGCTTTCCTTGGAGATAATGCCTACCTTGGGACACAGAGTGCCACCCTCATTTCTCAAGAATAGCTTCACAGTAGCATTATCGTGAGAAAATGGATTCAAGCAATGCAAAAAGAGTTTCATCTGTTCCCAGAATCCGAGGGAGAACTGAGGTGATCCTTGGAGTGTAGCAACATCACGGGCGGTTTTGCGGCGTCCTTGGTGGGTGGACAGGTCAAGTCTGTGGAACGACGTTCAGACGCTTCTTCCAGCCACCTCCCTGGAGGTGCAGCATGTACCAGAGTCATCCTTTATTCCCAGTAATAGCTTTAATTCCTTTCTACCATTGACCCAAGCAATGCCGACACAGCGAACGTCCACTCCTGTGGTCGCCCTTGTTCGGCTCCTCCACAAACAGGTACGTGCTTCAGTGAGAGGATATTTGGCAAGGTTATATTCCGCAGCTGGGTGGCTCTATGACAGCTCACTTAATGTTAAATGCCATCAGGGGTCTCTCCTCCCGTTTCTGCCAGGGGCTCTTCTTGTCTTCTCCTTGGTCATCATCATCATCATCGTCTTCATCGTCATCATGAGCAGATCTTCTCTGGTGGGGACTGGCTAATGGCTCCGGGGGGACATCTGCAGTTCGTTTGGTCGTCTCTTCCTGCAGGCTGGGTAGCTGTCCGCCACTTCTCCGACTCGAGCCTTCCAACAAACATCGCAGAGCACTGTCCTCAGGGGTGCAGACTGTGGTCCCACACTCACTGCTGCTTGGGTCCATGTCATCCAAGTACACCAGCTGTGTGTAGGCTGCGCTGTCTGGGGCCCTGGGTTCTTTCTGCTGGTGCTCTTGGACAGGTGGGTGGCTCTGCTGGAGAGACAAAGGGTCTCCCCTTCCCTTGCGGGCAGATTTTGGTTCATTCATATCCACACCAGAGTCCAAACTGGCGTCATTACTTCCATTCCTTCCAGCTCTTTGGAGATCAATGTACGAATGTCTAACATGAGCATTGGACCTTCCATCCAGGGAGACAAACCATGCCCGGGGGTGTGGAAGTGGCTTCCCACCTCCAAGTTCCATCAGAGCCTTTTCTGTCAGGAGCTGCACCTCACTGTTCATTTGAGCCAAAGCCGCATCATTCAAGGATGCTGGGATGGACAGAGACTCTGACATGGATGCGTTCTGGGGGCTCCATTCTCGCGTGCCTGCCTCCTGCAGGTGCTGCTGAGAGATGGCCTGGGAAGACAAGGGCTGGCCCTGCATCTGAGAGGACGGGAAGATCCCAGCGTGGGGGTTGGAGAGCTCAGCCTGAAGTCTTCCGATTTCCAGCTGCTGGTCCGCTGGAACAACCAGAGGCTGACTGACATAGGAATGGTCCCCTGGGAGTTTCATATAATGGGCAGGGATGACCAAGGCAGGTAACACTTTTCTGTAAACGCTGTCATTGACCTGGTCCACAGAACTACAGCAGATCAACTGGCCTGGCCGCGGGAAAGACGTAGGTCTCTCCAGGTGATCCACTGATCGCGACATCATACATTCAGTAGGTCTGCGGTCCAGCAGTTGTTCTTTTTCAGGAGATGAAGGCGCAGGGTACATATGTTCCTGAATGGTGAGCTTGCTTCCTGTGGATGCTGGGCCTTCTCGGTCCTGCTTTTCAAATAAAGGCTGGGAGAGTGTAGTGTTGTAACTGCCCCTGTAGTCATTGTGGCCAGGGGACTCGTAGCCTTCTCTTTCCATAGATTTTCTTGCCTTTAAGGGAAAAATTTCCACTGACTTATGGTAGTCTTTGCCCAGTGTCCCACTCGGCGTCAAGTTATCAAAGGAGGTTTGGCTTTTATCTTCTTCCTTGTGGGAGAGCAGTTCTTCCCGGGAGCTAAATTCTTGTGAGGTACTGTAGGAGAGCTTCAGCATGGGTGTGTGCAGGTCCCCCTCTCCACTAGGGGACATCATTTCTAAGTGGACCCCACTCATCAGCTCCTTGGTCCCTGGGGCCTCTGGGCGGCTATGACTGGCAACAGACAGAGGGCCGGGGAATTCCGATGCCCGACGGGAGAACAGCAAGTTGATGTGCGACATGGAAGTAGACTGATCTCTTTTGGAACTCTCGAGGGCTGCCGGAAGCTGCAGTTTTCTGTGGTGCTGACGGGGTTTCAAGCACTTCCTCCTGTGACCAAAGACATGAGCCATGACCAGAGATTAGAGATTCTCATGATAGAGAAGTTTCAAGTTTCAGGCAAAACCCTAACTCTCAATTTCCACAAGGAAAAACAAAACAACTAATCAGGGGCCAGAAGCCTCTCACCACAAACCCTCACTCACCCTACGCTGACCCAGAGCAGGGGCATCTGGAGAGGGATCCTTAGGCTTTTGTAAGAACTGCCAACTAATTCATTCGTAAGGGGTCACCCAAGAGTCAACAATAAACATTCTTGCTCACTGAACAGACGTGGCATCAAAATAAGAGTAATTCTGCTTTGATATTGAGAGTATCATCTCTCAGTCAGTATTTGGGAGTACTCTGAGGGAATCATATGATAACCGTCAAACTCTTTTATACAACTCCCCTTGGCCTTACACATCCTGTAGGTTCATTTGTAATTTAGATCATGCATTTGAGTTTGTAGATATTGTTTCACAATAAGAAAAAGGATCTCAATTTAGGAAAAGAAAAAAAAAAGAACTCCATACTAAAGCTTCCAAATATCAATTGCACAAGAAATTTTACATTAAAAAAGATATTGCCAAAATGGTAACACTTTACCTGCAATAATATAAAAGGAGACACAGCAAAACCAAAAGTATGAAAGCCATTCCTCCTAAAATGGCCAAAAGAAACACCGTGTGATACGTGGTAATGTCCTGTGTCACAACGGGACCTAGAAGGTCAAAAAATGGCATTTTAGATTTTTCGATACCTTTAAATAAAAAGAGGGATAATTAGTTGAGAACATAATGTCTTTTACTCTTCCAGGCTGGGTCACAGAGCAAAGGCCAGACAAAAACACCCTTGAATGATGGGTTTGTGGCACCAACATCACTTCATTCCACGACTGACATCATTATGGAAGCTTCCGGGGGCCAACAGCAAATAGGAATGTGGCTGTGTCAAGAGACCCTCCTTAGCTGAGAAGTGAGCCTCACCTGGTAGCATGTTCAGCCTTCTAAATACATGATCTTTTAATAAAAGAAAATGGATGCATGAGAACATAAGAAGGGGATTCTCACCTTTAAGAGATGATCTGAGTATCTGGGGATTTTATACTTCAGGAAAAATAAAACCACAAGGTTTTATTCTCACTTTGCTTGGGCAGCCAATTATTACTATGCAGAGTACCCTTTGTCTAAATGCATAAGTTTAAATGTACGACATAAACTTACTATGACTTTAAAAAGTCAATAACTTATTACAGGATGTTAAGTACAATGAAAATTCTTCCCATGTAAAAAAAAAATAAAACATACTTCCACATTTTTAAAAAGACTAAGCGCACATGGCCACAGACCTCTTTTCTTTTTTTTAGTAGTACTGGGGACTGAACTCAGGGCCTTGCTCATGCTAGGCAAGCATTTTACCACTGAGCTACATTCCCAGCTCTCTTTATTATATTTTATAACAGGGTCTCATTAAATTGCTTGGAATGGCCTTGAACCTATGATCAGCCTGTTTCAGCTTCCCAAGTAGCTAGAATTACAGGTGTGTTTCATCAAGCCCAGATAGCCACAGACCTCTTTAGAATTTAAAGATAAGGTTACTAGAGATAAAAATATTTCCTTTTAAAATATATATTGTAAAGAATACCAAGAGATAGGAGTTCAATTCATGCTCTTTAAGTCTAATAATAGTGCAAATCTGTCTTAATGTTACTGACAATGAATCAACAACTAAAACCTCTGCAAATTACAATATCTGGGCTTTGGGCATTTATCGGTGGCCAATATCCTGGTAGTGGACCAATGCAGGGAAAGGAAAAAACTGTGGTTTCACATTATTCCAGGGTAGGCTGGTTATGATACTAAATCCCATAAACACCCATTTGCTTAAAAATATTTTTTTTGATAGTTCAAGAGACAGATTACTTCAGAAATCATTTTAAGGAGCCAAATTTCTTAAGAGTTAGATCAATCCAAAGAGGTTTATCAATTTTTGAAAATAGTGGCATTTCCTGAGTCCAAAAGAGAACATCATTCTCTCCCAAATATAATTTACTTCAATGGTGTGGGATGTTAGAGGTTAATGTTCAGCAAGCTGGAAAAAGAACTGACAACTCCATACTGTCTTAATTGTTCATAGGTACAACTTATACAAAGGCAACCTCCCCAGATTGGGATACAGCCTTGTGAGACGCCACCAAGAAAACTTGGCTACCTGGGTTTGATCCCCAGCATCACAAAAACAAGACAAACAAAACAACTGTTAGGTACATGTAAAGTCATTTCCAGAAAACTGAAACGTGGTCTGTTAAGTACTCAGAATGTAATTATTTTAAACTCTGCCACTAGAAATCTGTAGAAAATTTATAGCTGTGCTTTGCTTCCTTCTTAAGCAGAAAATTAAAAGAATGAAACCCCCATTATTTTCTTCTTGGTTTTGGACTCATGAAAGCACAGCATCAATGTCATTTGCTTTAATAAATTGATGGCTGTGAGGTCACCCATGCATGTATCCACACATGAAATGCCATCAGGCTGGGCTGTGGATGCTTTCAGAGCTCTGAGTCTCTTGCTTCACAGCTGTGTTTGGCAGTTCCCTTTTTACTTTTTACAAAAGCATATATTCATCTGTGGCATGATGGAAAACTGAGAGACACAGTTGTTTTGAAATCTAAAATAAAAGTTCATTTTAATGCATGGGCTTTGTGGTCTCTACTTTGGTACCTAAGGGATTTCTTTTCTTTCTTTCTTCTTACATTCTCTAATATTTCAAATTAGGAAAATGGGACATTTCTGTACCTGATTCATACTTATAATGCTACAAGAACCACAGCATCAAGGAAAAGACACACATGAAGTGTAAATTTTCTTGGTATGGGAATATAAAATCAATGTATAACAAACTTTTCAACATTCATCTAGGAAAGGCCTCTGACACATTAGTTACTTTGGGAGTCTAAGTGTTAAGTCTAGTGATAATCCTATCCCCAAAATACTTTGAATTTTCATTGGAACTGCCTTCATGGTTAATTTGCAAGAGAGACTTTTTAATCACAGCACATTTGGACCTAGTTTAGTCACCTATTTTATTCACCAGATTTGGATGTGCATGACTTTTAGATGGGTTTAAAAAGAATAACAATCAAAGGTGCCCTCTAAACATAAAGATTGGTCATCATGGAAGAGTTTCATGAAGGTAGGCCGTCCAAGTGTTATGGATTCTAAAGGAAAATGTAGCGGTGGAAGCTATCACTGGAAATGATTCTCTTGAGATGTCCATATTTTAAAACAATTCTGGAATACGCATTTGGGAATCTAGGTTAAAAACCACATTTTGAATCACATTTTGAAAAATAGGAGTTAATTCACATACACTAAGTGGAGATTATTCTTTTGGACACAGAGCAATTGATCTGCATTTAAGCAGTTTGGAAATGTCAAATCAAATATTTTGCCCCAAGAAGCCCACAATGGTGACTTTCTGCTAGTCTCTCTGTTGAGTGTTCTTCCTAGGAGCTTGCTCATACCAGGCCTCAGCTGTTTTGGGAATTAGGGAGGAGGTCTGATCCTCCTCTGTGGGCTCTTGATTAAGAATGCTCCATGGCAGCTGTCTGAGGAAAACAGAGACAGGAGGCAGGACTATTTTCCATGCATTATTCTTATCTTAAATGGGAAAGTTCCAACCAGAACTCACCCACCCCCACAAAATGCCTTTTCCATCATTTGATTTCAGACTTTGAAGCAGTTTTGAGTAGGCTATGAACTCTCTGTTGAGGTTATTTTCAAAAGCATACTTAGCCTGAGCCCTCAAAGAAATCAATCCCTATCATCACCAGTGTTGGCTTCGTGTTACCTGGGATGGGAGGAGACATGGCTGCCACCCAGTACCCCAGCTGGGGGGCAATGTACGTCCACGTTAGCTGGCTGCCTTCCTGGTGCACAAGGCCTAGACCACTCTTCAGCCACGTTCCTGTGGGATTCAGAAAAGAACTTCAGCTATGAGCACGCTAAGCTCCTATTTAAGGCTTACGTATTTGTAAAAGTCACTTTAAATGTCATGTTTATAGCTCATCTGGTAGTCCAGAGAGTTAAATCATCACCTGGAGATTGAATACAGCTCTCTGTAAAAATTCTTTTCAACTTCCCTTTAGGGAAAAGGTGAACAATTTTAGTCTTTCTTTGCCTTCCCCCAATCAGATTAGTTTCAACCACTTTATTAAACATCTCTCTTTCCAAACACAGATAATTTCAGCAGAAGCCTTTGGCGTACAGAACAGAATAATGGCAGCATGCCAGGGGTTGTTGGAAGTGAAAGGAAGGGGAAGAATCTTGTGTTGTTTATAGTCACTATCCTTGAACAAATCAATTTCCTATTCCCAAACACAGACTGGCTATGTTACAATTATTTAGAAAGTTTTTTTTTTTAAATTTATAATTCTTCAATCCTATCTTTGCAAATGCTGTCCCAGAAAGCCTGGCTTAGTTGAGTATTAAAGAAAAAAATCACTTGGTTGTGATGCTAGGAAACATTGAATAAGTCAAAGTTCATTCTTTATCATCAGTTACTACTTTAATAGTTGTCATTAAGGAACCACTATGTACTAGCTGGTTGCAGTATACGTGTCCTACATACATTATCTAAAATTCTCACAACAACCATACAGGGTAGGTTTCGGGTCCCTTTTCGGATGAGGACATTGAGGACTAGGGAATTGCCAAATGCTTCCGAGGCCTTTTGGTGCTGGAGAGCACAGTGGAGGTACCTAGGCTTGCCTGACTTCCAGAGCCAGGGTTATTGCTTCCTCTCTGTCATGTTGTATTCCTACCACCCTTCCTAGTGTCTGATTATTTTGTTACTTTGTAAAGTTTGTAGGAGCAGACCCACTGAGGAAGATTAACTTGCCTGAGGTTAATCTTTTGGTGGTTTCCAAGAGGAGCCACTGGGCCAACCCGCACAGCACCTTGCTCTGAGACCTGGGAGGGCTGCTGTAGGCAGAGGGCAAGGGAGAGGCGGGAACACTCTCCCATGGCTCATACCCAACACCCTGACCTACCAGTGTGGTGTGGGCTGGACACTTGGGGCTCCTGCACAGCTGCTTTGCTCCAGCAAGCATCAGCCACAGATGTGCTCCTGCGACGCTGGAGGCCCGAGAGGATCAAGTGTACTGAATATTCTACTTGTCTCCACGGTTCTGCCTTTCTTAGGTGCGCACATTGCTGAGGCAATAGTGGATTTTTCCTCTCTGAAGAAACAATACTTGGGCAGCTTCTAAGCACTATCAGTTGCCATGGTAATGTTCAAATGCAGTGGTTGGAAAGGTGCCCTGTGATGTGATGCCTTCTGTCTCAAAGCCCCCCTCCTCTACTCAAAGGGCAGTGACACAAAGAGGGATGGTAGGAGAAGCCAGGCACCCAGAAGAGCTTTGCCTTCTCTGGTCATCCCATGCGACAGGCTCAATTGTGGCTCCAGATGATTCCTGTTCAAGCTAGAGCAGAATTTAAATTGAAAGGATTCTAAAATGAGTCTGAGGATACACAAGCCCCATTCAGATTCATTTCCGGAAGTGTGCCTACCCACAGACTGTCTGGCAACTGAGACAATCACTAGGTCCATGGGGCTCCTAAACAAATAGAAACAGAAGACACTGGACACGTGAAGAAGAAAGGTTTCTATGATAGGTACAAAAGTTTCCCCAGAGGTAGGGAATGGATTTTGTGATTGCTTCTACCCTCACGCCCTGGCCCCAGGCCCCCCTCCATGGGCATGACTTGCATTCCATGTCCACTCCCACGTACAGGCTCCCCCAATAGCAAGATTTCTGGATCAGTCAGGAGGCGGCTGTGCATTCTTTGCTTTGCAGTTTTCCCCAAATTGGATTCTTGAGTCACTGCTCTTCAAATGGGGCAGATACTTAGGTTAGGATAAATGGGCCCCAGAGGATGAGAGCTGGAAACAGCCCTAATTCCTGCTCATTCATGAGCAAACCACCTACCTTTATCCCTAAGTTACCTTTGCCTTCTACAACACGAGAAAATCAATTGAAACAGACTTTAAAAATACCTCCAAGTTACATCTGGGGTGAGCCACGTGGGTAGAGGAACACATACGAACACAGACATACACACCATTCAGCTGACAGGTCCTGGGTCCATCCAGGAAGACTCAGGGGCTGGCGGTGGTGCTAGTGGAAGCCAGGAAGATGAGTGACTGAAGAAGTCACAGCTGCTGTGGTAGCACAGCAAGGCAAACAGTGCCCCTGGGGCAGGGGAGAAGCATGAAGTCAGCTTTGATGGTCAAGCAGGGTTTGTTAGTAGGGGAGAGGGTGAGTCCAGGAGAAAGAAGGAGAGGATATTCCAGGGGAAGGGAACAGCAAGGACATAGTCATGGAGCAGTGGGTATGCATGATGGACATACACATCATGGAGCAGAGGGAAACCCGGGTTGCATGCAAGGGAGTAGTGGTACCAAGGCAGGGAAGGAGTTGGGCTCCACCAGGGAAGGACTTCAAATGCCATTAGCAATGGGAAGTTGCTGGGGACTTGTAACTGAAGGCACTGAATCGCCAGCCTTCCGGACTCCTGTTCCTCTACTACACTCTCCCTCATTAGTTTTCTTGCCAAGTTGGTCCTTAAAATAATGCAATACAAAAAGTGTGACTTTTACCCAAGTCTGTGACTTTCCCTGTTATCATGGGTCCAACCTCATGTAGTTTTTCTCTCTTCCAAAAGTCTACCCATTTCCCAAGATACAAATCAAGCCATGTGCTTTTCCTTCCAGTATATCTAAGTATCCCTTAAGTTGCTGGCTATTTTTCTAGGGCTTATCTCCTCTATAAGACTATAAGCTTTGAGAGTTTGGGCCTATGTCTTCTATTCCTTCTGTCTTTTCCACACCTAGACATATCTACAGGGTAGGAACTCAACAGTACTTCAGATGGAGTGAAAGCTAGAGATGCGATCCAAAAGTAATATCAGGTAACCTGCGGTCGGCAGGAAAGATATCCCTGCAAAGTGTGATTAAAATGGGATGCTACCCTTCCCAACTAAAAGGAGCAGAGCCAGCTGGGGAAGAGTTATTTATTTTGGCATACATAAAAGGCACACATAGCCAGTGACTAAAGTGTGACACTGTTTTGGGATTCAACAATCATGCTGTTACTGGCAAAGCATTTCCCAAGGTTTCTGTGTTTTGTGGGCGGAAGTAAGCTACAGGGAATATAAGAATTAATGAATTGTGTACTAGAAACATATGCTTCTTATTACAATCCTGCTGCTGCTGTGGGTGCAGGCTGGTTTTCCCACCTGGGCAGCAGGCACATATAAGAAGAGATTATTGTGCTCAAGCCTGGAGACTGAGACCTGAGATTCCTTTTTCACAGGTGATACTGCTGGTAGAGCAAACAAATCTCCCTCATGTCTCTTCTGTTGAATAAGATTATGTGATGGCTGGTGCTATGACCTGATGCTAACAGAGTTTATATGTGCGGGGGCACTGGCAGAACAAGGCAGGGACCAGGTTGCTCCTACTCCATGGACAAAAGAAAGCTCTTGCTGTTCTTGCATATTCTCCACCAGGGAGGTCCTCTGTCAGCCAGGTGTGGCCAGCCTCTGGATGCTCCTGGGGCAGTGTGTCTTCAAAGGGCTGTCCTAGCGAAGCTTTTCACCTTTGTGGTTCAGACACAGAGAAGCCTCTGATGTCATACCAGTACCTATAGAGAGGTCTCCTGGGGCCTACTTTCTACTTTCTCATTCTGTGCTTCCCTAGGCTGCTCCTTCCTAGCCTCATCCCATGGCTTCCTATTGCCCCTCGAGCATCCTCCATCCAAGCAGGCAGATGCTGGGACATGCAGGCCCAAGGCAGGCTCACCTGGTGCAGGCAGGCAGGACCCCAAGTGTCTGGCCCCTCCAGCCCCCATCAGGCTGCCAGGCCTCAGCCTGCAGAAGGTGCACAGTCTCAGCGCACCAACCTGGCTGCTGAGCAGTGTCTCAGGAGCTGGCTGGGTGACATGTGCCTTTTAGCTTGTGGCCAAATCTATTACTGGGACTGCATGTATGTGAAGGTCATGTGATAATCTCTCTGGCAACAACCAAGGAGTGAAATTCTACATGACTGAAATTTCTAAATTGTCAGTTTTCCAATAGTTGTAAGGCATTTGAATCCTCTAACAGAATCTTAAGCAGAAACAAACGTACAAACCAGATAAAAGGTAAGCCTTTCTGCACTGAGATCAGGAGAGTACCCCTCGGTGGCAACCCTCAGCACACCTCCTAATCAGGGTCTGGAAGCTATCTTCTACATTTGCCAAAATTGGAAAAGACAGTTTTATACAAATTCTAAAAAGCATCCTTTTCTCCTGCTTTATAAGAGTGAACACATTTTTAATTTGTCTTTAAAATTCAGGGTCCTGATTATGATCAACTATAATGCTAGGTTCTGACATATTGATGCCCTTAGAATTGCAGAGTCGAGGGTTATGGGTGTGTTTACTGTGATGATAAACAGTCCTACTTGCACTCACACTTGCTTTCCTTTGCTTCCTTTCCTATAGTTTGCTGTGTTCCTGTTACCAAGCTCTGTTCTTTCACCCCCCCCCAGTCTGTTATTGGGAGACAGATCACCCCGCCAACACACACACCAAAACGATGTCAGAATAACATACACAGGCCTTGTGAGGGGTGGGGGAACAAACCAGTTATGGAACAGTGACATTCTGAATCCAGGGTCAGAATTATCATTCTCTAGAGTTAAGCTAAGCACCATAGAAAGATATTTTCAAGGAAAAAATTGTGCCTTGAAATATTGCCCTCATCTTTGGGAAAAGAGTTAGTTATGTATTCTGCTGGCAAGGTTCACTGTGTTTAAAGCACCCTGAGTTCTTCATGTAAGAAGCTGCTTTTAACTATAATGATTATCACGCATAATAAGGGAAAGGCAGGAGAAGATAGGCCTCATGCTCCCCTGCAGCATGGGATGGGGTCTCCTAACCATCACCAAAGGGGCCACTTTCCTTCCTAGTTACCAAGCACTAATGAGGTCAACTTTTATTTGCAACATATAAAGAAAAGTGAGTTCAAAAATTGAATGAATGGCTCTCCAAAGGCAAAAGAATGGTTAAAATATAAGCAAAGACCCACCCAAAACCCAACATCTAATTTTTAAAAAAATTTTTTTAGTTGTTGATTGACCTTTGTTTATTTATTTATATGAGGTGCTGAGGGTCAAACTCAGTGCTTCCCATATGCGAGGCAAGCAATCTACCACTGAGCCACAATCCCAGCCCCATGTCTAATTTTTTTTTAAATGTTTATTTTTTAGTTGTAGGTGACAGAATATCTTTATTTTATATTTTTATGTGGTGCTGAGGATCGAACCCAGTGCCTTATGCATGCTAGGCGAGCACGCTACCACTGCGCCATAATCCCAGCCCCCCACGTCTAATTTTAATACAACCAAAGGAGGTCAGATTTACCTTGCTTTTCCCATCTGGCACTTCTTTTTTTTTTTTTTTGGCTTGGAAGCCCCTCTGTAATAGGTATACTACCTCATTCCAACAAGCCCTTGGTAACAAGCAGAACAACCTTATGAGAACTGTGGAGTTTAAAAGGAAACTGTAAGTGAAAACCTACACTTTCAGAGATTGCATGTTGACATTGACAGCTGGCACATCAGCCAACATACAGAAACACACGTTACTGCTCTCACTTGAGGATTGTATCATGCCAGACCTCAGAGGTCTGGACAGATTAATGCTCAGCACTAGAAGTGGTCAACTGATGGCACAGATGACTTCCATGGCATAAGAAAATCCTCTATGTGAACTCTGATTTGCTGGAGATGGCACGGAGGAGCAGTGGGGTGTCCTGGAGGATACCATGGGGCTGCTGGAGCAATGTGGGAGCCTCTGATTCACATTTCTTGTGTCATGCAGGCAATAAATAGCCTTGGCATTTAAACACTGGAGACAGGCATTCTACTTCTTACAGCTAACATGTTCTACTTGACATATTTTTCCTGAACAAAGCTGGAGTAAGTTCTATGAGGGTTCTGAGATGGGGCTCAGTCGGAAGAAGTTCCACAGCCACTACAAAAATCCATCTCAAAAAAGTTCAATCAATTATAAGGTGATGGTTCACACAGTGAAATACAGCCATTTCTACTCCTAAACCCACATTTTACTGTGTAATATTTGGGAATATCTGTGATGAGAGATGAAGCCACTTGTGCTGATGCAGGTGTGAGCTCAGACAGTGGGGACCACCTTCCCCCTGCTTCTCAGCTGTTTTCTCTGGTCAGGAACCATCTCCTCACTTGGAATATGGTGGCTCTGGCTGAAGAATCAGGCATGGGGTAAGCATTAGCTCTTTTGGGGAACAATCATCTTAAGAAGCATACCTCTCAGATCCAAAGCCAGCTGCTCTTCTTCCTCTTCCTCCTCCTCCTCATCATCACCATCACATCACCAGCATTATTGTGTCCTTCCTAATCCCTGAATATACTGGGTTTCTTTAGGAGCCAGAAAGATGTTGCTTTTGGGGGTTTTCATCTCTTTGAAACTCTACTAAAATTTTTTGCCAATTGTACACATAGTAGTACCAAGATATAAGTCTACTTTGTTGCATGCTTTAACACACTGGTGCAGGATCATTTGCTAAGATCAAAATATAAAAATCCACCAGCCCCTAAGCCACATTCATCAGTATGGTGGGAACAGTGACAATTTCCACATTTATGCTATTGTGGAGTAGCCTTCTCTTTTCCAAATTAAAGTCTGTGGCTTTGAATAGCTAGGTTGCCTTCTCTGGAATTATTTTTCCATGAAATCTGTGAGGGGTAAACATTTCTCGTTAATTATGTAGCAAAACACTTGTCTGGTGGGCAATTATCTAATCATTCTTGTTGAAAGTAATCAAACTGAGGAGTGAAAGCCATGTGTGGATGGAAGGATTCTTCTAGCCCTGAGCAAATACATTTCAGAACTGGTTTGGACAAGAATAAAATTAAGGGCAACTCACTATAACCAACAATCTTCTGTTTGAAGCACAGAATCACAGATATGTTGAATATTAGAAATTAAGACATGAAATGAGCCTATATTTGGCTGCAAGATGTTCCCTTCTGAGGAAGATTTTTTTTTTCCTTTTGCAGTGCTGGGGATCAGTCCCAGGGCCTTGCATATGCTAAGAGGAAAAGAGAGTCTTAAAAAATAAATTTAGGGGCTGGGGTGGTGGCTCAGTGGTAGAGCGCTTGCCTAGCATGTGTGAGGCACTGGGTTCGATTCTCAGCACCGCATATAAATAAGTAAAATAAAAGTCTATTGACAACTAAAAAAATGTTTTAAAAAAATTTAATTGAAGCAACTGATTTTTTTTCCCTTTAAGCTTTTACTGAGCTATCATAGGACTTACTGAAATACATTTTAGGAAAGGAGCAGTAATAGGAAACCATCAAGATTCTGGCAGTCATAGAAAGTTTCTGCCTTGAAGAAATGGTCAAAAGTATTAGACTACACAGTAGCATTAATAAAATTTAATGGATATATGTATATATTTATAAATTTCCAGAAAATACTATCAGAGTATGAGTTAATTAGCTCCATCTGGAGAAAAGTTTAGTTCACTATTGAGTCCAATACCATGTTGTAATTACAGGTTGGAAGGGACTGGGCGGGGGAAGCAAAGGACTGTGGGTGGCACAGCCAGTAGGCTCTGGCATTAGAAAAACAGTTCAGGATGAAGGATGGCACAACAGAGAAAGCATCTGGAGAGATGTGAGAGGATGCTCTCCATTAGGTCTTGTTAAAGAGCTTATTAAAATGGGAGATGTCCTAAGCAAAGGATCTGATTGGGTAGATCTGGAGGAAAGCCTGAGGTGGTCTTCTGACAAGCTCCTGGGTGATGCTCCATTTCAGCAGCAAAGCTCTAAGTTATGTGCACTTGAGTAGGGGTAGGAGTCTTCTCAGAAAAGCCTGATGCCATTTCAACAATGTGGCCTGTTGTATCAATTGGGTGACCAGTGATTGAAGCAACTTCAGAAGTATCTCTGATCAGCTCAGCAAGGATTCTGGTCACTTGGCTGACCATGCCAGGGGTCAGCAGACTCAAATGCTTACAGATGATGTTGTATCTTACTTAAAGAAAAGTACGGGCTGGGGCTGTAGCTCAGTGGTAGAGCGCTTGCCTCACATGTGTGAGTCACTGGGTTCGATCCTCAGCACCACATAAAAAATAAATAAATAAAATAAAGATATTTAAAAAAAAATAAAGATATTGCATCCATCTACAACTAAAAAAAATATTAAAAAAAAAATTAAAAGTGCTACTTAGTGACCTGGTTGCTGTGTGTGTGGTCAAACTGGTTCTAAATCACAACCTTTTTATCTCCTCCCAGGGTGCTCTGCTCTCAAGACAGTCTCATGTCAGATTCTTAGGTATCTTCTGGATCTCAGTTCAAATGTCACTTCTCTTCAGACTCTGACCAATCAATCACTCTCTCCGTCATTATTTAGTTGAACTGTCTTATAGTACCTATGCCATCTAAGTATACTGGGGCATCATCTTCTAGAATGAAAGTTTCAGAATTATAGGGCTCTTCCCCAATTGGTTTTGTCATTGTTTTATCCCAAGAGTGTACAACAGTGGGATTCCTGGCATAGAGAAGCTATTTGCTGGACAAATGAACTGCTCATTTTTTTTTAAAGAGAATTCTATGGGAAATCTTTCCCCCTTTTTAAATGTCGGCAGTAAATTCAAACACAGCAAACAAATATCCCCAAACTAATTATAAAGACACATCTGGGAGTGGGCTGTGGTTCTACATTCCTAGATCCAGTTCATTATTCTTCTAAGCCACATTAAGTCTTGGCTTAGGAGCAGGAATGCAAAAAAATCTGATATTCTGGAAAAGGAAGGGATCTGCAGTCTGAAGGAAACCCGGGTTCTGAGTCTCCCCTTCTTCACTTCCAGGGATGTCTTGTGTGTGCCTTGGGTACCCATCATGCCCAGTTTTGGCTTCTTCCTGATGAGGAAAGATGATAGCTCACCACTCCCAGTGCAGTTTTGATAAGAGTGATGAAAAATGTATGTTTAGAGTAATACCTGTTTTCCTAATGGATAAGCTTAGTTAGAATGAGTTGAATTAAATAAACATTTCTAAAATATCTGAGTTATGATCCTACTTTTATTTCCCTTCGATTTTGGCCACTTTGAACTGCATATTCCACATGGCTGGGCTGTCATGTACCACCACATCTACGAGGAGCTAATGAGGGTGCTTCTGTGGATACTTGCAACACACCACATTGTACACGTGCTGAGTTTGTCTGGGGTATGTGTCTGTCCATACGCGTGCACAGAAATGACTTTAAAGGGGTGATTCAAGAGAAGAAGCAAAAAGAATTGTGATATTAGGAACATAACATGTGGCCAGGAATGTACATCTTACTTAAGTTTTATACAGTATTGGATGGTAGGCTTTATATATCTCATTTTTGAGGCTAGAAACATTAGGTCTAGAGAAGTTTACCCCAGGGCAGTCCCATCCCTAACATTTGTAGACCTTGAGAATTTTCAGACCTGACTAATGTAAAAAATTACTTTAAAAAGAAAAGAAAAACCCACAGAAGTTGTGACCTTATTTTAAAAATCATGTGTTAAGTATGTCCTAGTCTAAAAGAGATTACAGCTCATATAAAAATATAAATTCAAATTTGTAAAAGAAACAGAAACAAGGCTATACTCTTTCAAAATAAAATTAAAAACATTATTTGAATGTTGTACCTGATGATGTATTACTGAGTTGAATGTCTCACTTGCAACATAAATAGGACATAGATGGCCAGGGTGGGGCATCTTTTGTGTTTGTCATATTTATGATCAATTCTTCCATCACGTTCCTCAAACTGAACTTACTATGAATCTTCCTTTCTTCTACATACTTCTTCATTTTTCCTTAATATGCTGGGGTTGTTTCATTCATCTATCATGTCTATTCTTATTCAGTTCTCATTAGTCCTATCCTATAAAATAGTTGATTTATAAATGAAAATTCAGGCAATAAAATACTATAAATAATATGATAATTTTAAGTTCTGTATCAAATACAAATGACACAGAATATTTTCAAGTTAAATTCTAAAAGATCATTATCAAAACCCAAACCCCCCCCAAAAAAAAAAAAAAACAAAAAACCCAAACCCCCAATTTGAAATTCCTTGCAGAAATTACCAGATGCCAAAGAAGCACCCTGGAGCTTCAAGCCCCAGGTTGGAAGCCCTGAATCTTGTTCAGGAAAACAAGGACATCTGGGATCTTCATCTACCCCAAGTACCCATCCTTTGTTGTCCTCACTGGAGATGAGGATGACAATACACGTTGCTATAATGGCCAGTGGTGTCCAATGGAGAGAAAGCAGCAGACCCAGGCAGCTGGCTAGGCTCCCCACCAGAGACTTGCTCTGCACCCCAGAAGGCATATTCTTACATTGCTCAAATTAAAAGGCAGTACCTACCCTAGGTTCATGTATGACTGCACATATGGTGTAACTCTATATTGTGTACAAACAGAAAAGTGAAAAGTTGTGCTCCATTTGGGTACAATGAATCAAAATGCATTCTGCTGTCATGTAAACCTAATTACAATAAACAAATGAAAAAAAAAGACAGTACCTATTCTGAACTGAAGGGTTATTTGTTTTTTTTTTGTTTTTTTTTTTTTAAATTTTTATTCTTGTTTTATTTAGGCTTACATGTTGACAGTGTAAATTGACTCATTGTACATAGATAGAGGATAACATATCAATTCTCTAGTTGTAAGTTGTATAGAATCACATCATATATGCAGTCAAACATAAAGTTAGGGTTATTATGACCATCATATTCCATCACCCTTGCTGTCCCCATGCCCCCTCCCCCCTT
>PVHX01024482.1:0-23855 GCA_004024805.1 Geosciurus inauris
CGAGTTGCTTAGCACCTCAATTTTGCTGAGGCTGGCTTTGAACTCACTGTCCTCTTGCCTCAGCCTCTCGAGCCATTGGGATTACAGGCGTGCACCCAGCCACCAAAGACATTTATAATCAAGACTGACATTCACAGTTCCAGGGCACCAAAGACCCCTGAGGCTGCCAGCTGTTTCCTCTCCACCCTGGTCCTGCCCTTGCCCTTCTATGAGGCAATTCCTATTGTGTCCTTTGGGGGTGCAGCTGAACTGCTTCCTCTGCCCTAGGGCTAGGGGTGCTGGTGACCAGCTCCCCCAGGAGCTCCTTGAGGCCAGAGGTTAACCATAAGCTCTGGGTCGGAGGAAAAGGGTAAGGTTCAGTGACATGGGGTCTTAGGGTCATGTTAAAATGCAGCCAAGAATTTTGGCATTTGTAGCAGAAAGAGTGGGTTTTGGTGCTAGACACCTGGGACCCTGTCCCTCTGCAGCTCAGTGAGCCTATTCTCTGGTCTCCTGGTCTATGATGGAAGTATTCACAAAGCTCCAGAGTTACCAGGTGAAATGAGAACATGTGTAAAAGCCAATGCTCAAGAAATGCCAGCTCCCTTGCTCTCCTGCCATGGGCAGTGGAATCAGCCTAACCTACATCTCCATGCAGATGAAACCCATTGGTTCTTCTCTGGCAAAGCTCTGACTCATGCTCTACTCTGTCCTGAACCTGGGCTCCTTTCAGCAGAAACCAGAGCTGACCTGTTCCCTTGTGGCCACCTCCTACACACCGGTACCTGTCATTTGGGGCAGTGGTAGGTGGGGACGCTCAGGGGCCAGGCATCTTTCAGGTCCTGGGCAGCCTGGGGCTTGTGGAGGGGAGGAGAAGGGGCCAGGGTCCAACCAAGGGAGGGTGGGGTACCTCATCTCGAGATGCTGTGTCAATTTCCGCAGCCAGAGACTGGGCTTTGGTCTGGGTAGCAAAGAGGTTCTTTGCTTCATAGAGGCTGAGGCTCAGGATCTGTCCATTCAAGTCGTCATTCTGATCCCGCAGCTTATGGTTCTCCTACAGAGACGGGATGAAGACATCAACTCTAAGAGGCATCTGGAGTCTGCTGGAACCCCCTCTCCATATCCATTATCTCCCCACGGCGTGTGCTGGGGCCATTTCAGGAGGCCTTAAGATGATACAGACTTTGCCAGGCGTCGGGGGTGGAAAGATTGGATCCTGGTCTAGAGCCTGGCATCCCTTTGAGGTCATAGGGTTGAAGGGAGAGTTACAGCTCTGCTCTGAGAAACCATGTTTCTTGGACAGGAGCACGCCTGGCCATCCCTTCCTCCCTGGGGCCCTGGGTGGGGCACTGCCTACTGGAAGCTCACCCCTCAACCTTGGCCCTTGCTGAGGAAAGCCCTGCTCTGGGCTTAGACTTCACTGGACATTAGTCCCTTGTAGGGTCATTGCCCCTTCCTGATCCCACTCCCCACTCCTGACCACAATGGACGTCCAATGGAGTGAGCGCTCTGGGGAACACCTGAAATGGAACCTCTGGCTTTGTGTGTCCTGCTGGGAGAACCTGGCCCAGCCGGGCACTAAGCTGCGGCTGGACTGAGTCCCAGTCTTACCCCAAGCACCAAAGACAGGACAGTGATGTTGCTTT
Source organism: Geosciurus inauris (assembly GCA_004024805.1). NCBI lineage: Eukaryota > Metazoa > Chordata > Mammalia > Rodentia > Sciuridae > Geosciurus > Geosciurus inauris. The sequence continues at coordinate 1,626 of PVHX01024482.1, forward strand.
CTTTTTATAGACACAATGGAAAGATCCTGCCATCCATCAGATGTGGCCAGAGCTAAGTCACTTGACCTGAGCCATGAAGTCAGGTGGCCAGCCCTGAAAATCAGGTGGTGGAGAGGAGCCGGTAGGAGTGCAGGAAGCCCAGGGGGCTGATCTGGGCACCTGAGCCAGGAAGACGGCAGTCCCCAGGGCCCACCTGCTTTAGCCGCTTGACCTCATGCTCCAGCTCCACCTCGCGGGCCCTGGCACTGAACTCGCCCAGGCTGGAGGCCGAGCCGCGGCCCCTGCCCTGCCGCTCACAGTCCAGCTTGTACATCTGCAGGTGCTCCAGCTCCTTGCGCAGGTCCTCGATGAGCTGCGAGGGAGAGAGGTTGGTTGGTTGTAACAGGGACACTGCGGGGAGCCCTGGGGCCCTCCGGGGGGACCCACCTCTTGCGTCGCCTCCCGCTCCTTCTGGAACTCCAGGCGGTTCTGCCGCAGCTTGTCCATCATGCGTTTGTACAGGTCCATCTCGTCCTTGAGCCGCAGGCTGGTGTCCTCCAGCCGGTCGGACATGCGCTGCCGCTCCTGGAGCCAGGAGACCCGGTCATGGGAGGGGAGTGGCCAGAGTGGGGCACATTCTGCCCTAAGGGCTTCTCTGGACAAATGGATAGGTGGGCCAGCCCCGTGGGATAGAGCCCTCCAAGTTATGGCTTAAAGAACAGGCAGGTCTCCTACGATTCTAGAAACACACTAAAAACACCTCTGGCCCGAGTCCTTCAGGGAAGCCGGGTAGACCCCGTCAGCCCCAACAGAAGCTCACCACTCTCTCAATTCTGAGACTAGCACTCTCGTTATATAAGGAATGTATAATATATATTCACCACAGAAAACTTGGAAAATCAGAAATACTGAAACATAAGTCATTATTCAGTTTCTTTTTGGGGTACAGCTCTTTTTTAAAGTTTCAGGAACTATAAACTCAAGGCCCCTTTGGCCAACCTTGCTTCTCTGTGAACCCAGCTTCTCGCCCAGACTGCTGCTCACCTCATCCAGTTTCTCAGTTTGCGACTTGAGTCGCGTCACTGTCGTCCTGAGCTCCGTATTTTCTTCCTCTAATTGTTGCACCCTGAGGAAAGGAGAAAGTGATGAATTTCAGAAATCTGGAATGCAGATTGTCTCACAAGGAAATGACAATTTGAAGTGTTTTCTGCTTCCTGGAGGGAAGCTACCAGAAACTAACTGAGAGGCAAGAATGATTGTGCCAAATGATAACACAGGTTGAGTATCCCTGACCCAAAAACCCAGAAAGCTCCAAAACCTGAAATTTTTGAGCACCAACATGACGCCACAAGTGGGAAATTCCACACCATAGAACTTTGTTTCATGAACAAATTCAAAATATTTAATAAAATTATTTTCATGCCAGGCATGGTGGTGTATAGCTGTAACCCAGCGACTCAGGAGGCTGAGACAGGAGGATCGCAAGCTTGAGGTAGGTCCACCTCAGCAATTTACTGAGACTGTCTCAAAAGAAGAAAATTTAAAGAAAGGATGTGGCTCAGTGATAAAACACCTCAGTACCCTCTGCCCCCGCCCCCCAAAAAATCATTTTTAGGCTATGTGTTTAAGCTACATATGAAATATTTATTGATTTCACATTTAGATTTGGGTTTAGCCCCCATTTGTCTTATTATATATATGTAAATATTCCAAAATCTGAAAAAAACTGAAATCTGAAACACTGGTTCCAAGCATTTCCAGTAGGGTGTGTTCAACATGCATAGCCCTCAGCTTTCTGCCAGCAGAAGCAAAATAGTAAAGACATTGAGTTATCACTCTTATTTTTTTCAATAAAAGGAAACATTCATTTGTGAATAAGAACAAAAGATTCTGTTTGCATGCATCCTCTGAAGGCTGAAATATCACAGGGGGGCTGCTCTCTGCTAGTTGGAGAGAAGATCTCCCATGGCTGCCTGTGACCTCAAGTCTGCAATTTGAAGGCAATGACTGTATTAGCTTTCCATTCTCCACCCCAGCCTCTCACCAGGGCTCCTCCCTCTGAGTGCTCACTGAGGCTGCCTCTGGGTCCACAGGCCTTGGTTCTGACACAATAATCCTCTGTTAGTATCACAAAGGGCTGTCCTCAAGTGATTCCATGAGAAGACAGCTAGGTACTCAGGCAGCATTCCACCCCACTGTCATTTCCTGGAGAGATGGTTTTCTGACCTTCACATTCCCCCTCTGGGAGCCCTAGGAGAGGCCCCAAGGCCAGGGTCAGAGAGGAATTCAGACTCCCAGGGAAGGTGGCCTGGAGCTGGTAGAGGAAGCCAGGAAGGAACATGCCATGACTCTGGGAACACTATCCACATACTGTGCATGAACAGCGCCCCCTGGAATTGTCCAAAGGGCACCAGTGAGAAGGCAGCTGGGGAGGCCAGTGGCTTTCAGCCTTTTGTCCTCTGGCTCTCTGGCCGACGCTCACACTGTCTTCTCCCATGTGTCCCCCCCAACCTCTAAAGGGCAAAAAGCAGGCTGGGTAAGTGTAGGAGCCCTCAAGGAGACCCCCAGAAACAGAGGCAAACAACCCCTAAATCACAAGCCCAAATTTAAATCCACCCTGGTGACAAGGCTGGTCTCAGCACAGGAGTTCCAGGAAGTCTCCTCTAACTGCTCAAAGGCAGGTGACCCAGTTCCCCTGGGCCTGCCTGGCTGTAGGCAGGGGGTACCTGCCCAAGAGCCTCAAGGAACCTCCAACTCCCAGCCACCTCCCCTGCCCAGGCTGGGTGTAGCCAGCCTGGGAAGGCTCTGCTCAGAGATGACCGAGGAACAGCAAGACAGTGTCTTCTTTGCTGAGGCCCAGAGGACCCCAGTCAGCAGGGAAGGAGCCCTCACTGTCTGCATGGCATGCAGCAGATGCCCCAGCCTCCCTGGGGCTCTGGGAAACAGGGAGTGGTGACAGATGGGGAAACAATATAATATGTCCAAGGCTGTGGAGCTAATGGGTGACCAGTCAGACTCGTGGGCCAGTGCCGCTCCCTGCCCTATCTGCCTCAGGTTCTGATGGTGAAGCCACATGTACACCCAAGGTGCAGGAGCCCATACAAAACTGGGACCCTGGTTTTCTAATTCCCTTGGCCTTTAGAGTCCAGGCTCAATCCACCCAAGTGGATTCAGGGTCAGGGAGGATTTGACAGCAGGGGGAGCTCCAGGCCTGGATATCACACCCAGCCTAGGACACTAGGTAGGAATAGGTTGTTTGTTTTGTTTTTTAATGTATTTTTTTAACCTATTCTCTTATTGACAGACATTTGTATTGTTTCTTTTACCTAGTATGAATGGTGTTACTATGAATTTTCTTTTGCATGCCCTTAGAGAACAGGCCCGTGTGTGCATGTGTCACTAGGGATTGAACCCAGGGATTTACACACGCTAGGCAAGTACTCTACCACCGAGCTCCATCCCCAGCCCTGTTTGTTTGTTTGTTTGTTTTGAGACAGGGTCTTCCTAAGTTGCAAACTGGCCTTGAACTTGTGATCTTTCTGCCTCAGCATTTCAAGTAGCTAGAATGACAGGTGGGCACCACCGTGTCCAGCTTGCCCATGTGTTTTTAAGGCATCAAAAATAGAACTGTTAGGACAGAAGCTCAGTGTTCCAGACTACACGATGGGAAGCAGGCAGAAGGCCCAGGGCACCTGGTGTTGAGCAGCTCCAGCTCCGTGTTCCTGTCCCGCTCCAGCTTGCTGTAGGCCTCACGGTGTCGCCGGGCCTCCTCTTCTAGTGCCTGCTCAGCCATGGTCTCCTGATCCTTCACCATCTCCTCCAGCTCGTGCACCCTGAGGAGGGGGCACAGCTCCGAGGTGGGCAAGCTCCTGTGGCCTGTGTGTCTCATCCCAGCCCAGTGGTTCACATGGGGGATCCTGGACTCGCCACGTTCCAACCTGCCTACCCAGGGAGGGTGGAGCGTGTGCTGGGCCTGCTAGCCAACAAGTAAATTAGGGACACCATGACATCTAAAGGGATGTCACACACGCCAGGGGCAGACCTGGCATGGGTCTGGAGGGGAGTAAGACCACACCTGGGACAGAGGGATGCAGAGAGGAAGCGCCAGCCTGGTCTCGGCCGGACACAGCCTCGGGCCTCACCTCCTTGTTTTTGCTCTGTCTTCCTAGCCAGTGTCCCTCTGATCAACAATTCAGGTTACTAGACACCATGACTCCCACAACAGGCACATCTTGGCTGGTGGCCCCACATACGCCAAAGGGCCAGGTCCCCATGTGGATGTTATAATCCACTACTGGTGGGGTAGGTGGTATATCAGTCTAAGGTGTATCTCACCGGCTACGGTCCCTCCACCAAGCTGACCTGAGGCGTATACAAGGGTGCATCTTGGGTCCCACAAGGTAGAGGACCAGACCCGGGGGTAAGTCTACCAAGTTTCCTGCGCCTGGGGAGGACAACCAAATGCAATAGCCACTGCTTCATCCCAGTTAGCGCTGGGGAACGTTATGCTCAGTGGCCTCCACCTGGACCCCTCCTGCCAGCCTGCTCACGCTGGCCTCTTCCTCTGTAGAGCTCGATCCCGGGAAGGAGCTGGGGGATCTCGTCACTGTATGCAGTGAGGGACAGTAGATCCCAGCTCCTGTGTTAGCCCTGCCCTGGGCTTCACGCCTGGTGGAGGAAATCCATGAGGCCTACAGTCAAGGTCAAGCTCCTCCGCCCCTCAGAGCTGTAAGTTATCTCTGTCAGCTTTCTCGGGGGCCTTGGCAACAGGGACAGCCCCCCGGTCCCCCAGGGCTGACACCCTGGCCTCACCTGTGCACCAGCTGGGTGTTTTCCTGCTTCAGCTTACTCTTCAGGTCCCCACTGGTCAGGCTGTCATTCTCCAGCTCTGTCACCTTTTTTTCTAGGAAGCTCACCTATAGCAGAGAGTAGGGACGGGGTAGAAAAGACCTTTGAGGGCACAGGACTGAGAATCTAGAAACTAAAGTCCATGACCAAGACCTTCAAACAGCAGTGCACAAGAGGAACAGTCATGTTGGGTAAGGGTGACGGTGAGCAGCCCATGTGCCTGTCACCCCTGTCCCCAGCGCCTGGGTAGGTACAGGGTCTCCTGAGTCCCCAGACAGCAGCCCAGAGCACTCCCCACTGCCCCAGGAGCATGCACACACGGGCCCCTTCCTTCTCCACCCCCCGGGGCCCACCTTCTCTGTGATGTCATTGTCACAGGAGTCAATGCTGTCCCGGAACAGATCCTCAGTGCTGCCGTTACTGCTGCTGAAGTTACTGTTGTGCATGAGCTGCCTGCAGGGGTGGGCGAGGGCATGTGGCTGCAGGGGCCCTCCAGAGGTGGGGTCCAGACTCAGGCTCTGGGCTGGGGCGCCTGCAGTACCCTAGCATCCCCACCAAGGAGGCCACCCTCATTCAGCCAGGGGGAGAGAGCATCTCCTGCTGGGAGGCTGGTGCAGGGGCTGCTACGTCCCTCCCTGAGCCCCTAGCAGCCAGAGGCCATTGATAGCTGCTCTTTCCTGCTGCCTCCAAACCCTCTTCACAGCAGCATCCAGCCAACAGCTATCAAGGGAGCAGAGCTGGCCTATGAGGCCAAAAGTCCATGTGAAAATCTGCAATAGAGGGAGCCTGGCTCCACAGACCCAGCACAGGGTCTGGATCTCCTGAGGCCGCCCAGTCAGGCTCACTCCCCTCCACCACGCTGGCTCTTGCTACCTCTCAGGGGACTCTGGAGGAGGGTGCAGGGGAGGGCCATCATTCTTTGCTGGGCACTGAGTTGAGGGATGAGGCTGGAAATAGGTGGACATTTTCAGAGGTCACCCTTGGAATATTCCAGCTGCCATCCTCTAAATGACACCGCCTGCCCTACTCTCTCACAGGCAGAAGCCAAGGTCTATGCCAAGAGGCTGTCCCACCCAGCACTGGGCCAGAGCCTGGGTGCTGGCAGCTGATATCCCGGGTGTGGACCTGAGCCAGGCTACGGGAGCAGTGACACGGGACCCCAGTGGCAGCAAGGGAGCTACTGCAGGACTCACACTGGATCTCTCCAGCCGGAACCCCAGGGTCTCTCTGGTGTGAGGGGCTGTGGGATGCACTCTCTCAGGGAATCCCTAACCCAGGCCGAGGCAGTGAAGGGTTTGAAGATAGTGACAGAAGGGACAGGGGACGAGGGGAGGAGCAGGGGCGTGCCTTTCTTTCTCAGAAGCAGACCTCCGGCTGCTCTGCCATAGGCCCTGGGACAGCCTCATACCCCTGTACTCATTCAGCCACCCACAGGGCACTGGCTGGGCCTGGGCTGCGGGAACATAGGTAAAGGAGACAGCACACAACTCATCATCCCCCAAGGGGTCCTTACCGTCCAAAGGCTGTGCTAGAGATTTTTCGGTTGGGGCTAGAGAGAGAGAGAGAGGAAACAGTCACTGACCAGAAGGGCTCTGGTCCATTCCTTTACTCCACCCACTACAAGACACCAATGTGCAGGATGGGGCTTGTCCCCCCACTAAAGACTTTGCACGTCAGCTTGGCCCTGAGAAAAAACAGCTTGATTTCCCATTGCGGGAAAAGCCCCCAGGATCGGCCCTGCTCTGAGTATCCTAAAGACAGAGTGGACCGCCCTGCCTAGGACTTCTGCCCCCAGGCTCCACCTGGCATTCTGCCACCTCTGGGCTGCGGGCCTCACCTGTTGGCCTTCAGGTTTTTCAGCCGGGCTTCCAAGTCATTCAGCAGGTTGATCTTCTTGCAGCACTGGGAGCAGTACACATCCAGCAACTCGCTGTTGTATGAGTGCCGCATCTTCCTCGGTGTCTGCCCCGCACTGATCAGGAAGGAAGGAAATCACTTTCTTAGCTGTCAGGCTGTGCCCAGCCTATGCCTCTCCACCCCCCAATAAGCTTACTTCACTTGGTTCCTGGGATGTATAAACTTTGTGGGGTAGGGCGGGGCAGGGAGAGGAAAGAAAGAATCAGAGCATCCCTTCACCAACAAGCTCAGAGAAGCAGCCAGGGAGAGGTACCCACTTAACATGAGCAGCACACTGAGAGCGAATGTCAGAGGAAGTAATGACTCGGGTGGGGGCAAGGGATCACGGAAGGAGGTTCTAGAAGCACACATCCCTGCCAGGGTCTGTGGCCTTCCGGCTTAGTTGTTTCTTTCCTAAGATGGAAGAAGAGAGGAAGAACTCCAGCCTCCCAACCAGGGTGCAAAGGCAGCACCCCCAAACCCCAGGTAGGAGGGCAGGATGGTCATTTCAGGACTCTGCCTGTCTGATCTCCTGGGATGAGGCTGGATTGGTTCTGCCATTTTTTTCTGAGCCCCAAATACCATCCCAGACCAAGGGGCCACCTGGAAGATACTGAAGACCCCAGGTCCGAGTAGACGTTGGTTCTGGTCTCATCATCGGGGCAGGGGCTGCTGGGGGCACAGTCCACGTCATCCCCCTCCCCGTAGTCTTCAAACTGCTCCTCGTTGCTGATGAGTGAGGCGGTGGAGTGTGTGGAGAGGTCTGATGTCGTCATGGATGGAGTGTGGACCAAGGACCTGAGGGCCATAGCACCCCTGTCAGTGAGGGGCTGCAGGGCCCCACCTGTAGCTCCTGGTGGGGGAGACCAGCCAGGCCTTCAGGAAGGCCACTCGGCACTATAGACAGTGAGAATCTCATCAAGTTTGCCTTCTTTGACTTTGGGACCTCATCCTAAAGGGAACATCTTACCACAGAAACTTTCTGCAAGAGAGAGAATGCAAACTGAGTAGCAAAACATTGGTTACAACTTGAATGGTTTAACTACACTGGATTAAATTATAATTATAGTTATTAAATTAGAGCACATATTAGTGAATCAAACATTTAAATAATGGAATATCAAATGGTTGTTAAAACCTTTGTAAAAATATTGACAATAATGTAGGAAAGTGAATATAAATAAAGTTAGATACTAACTTAGAGACATTTTTTAAGACTGAGTACATAAGTTAGATGTGGTGGCACACGCCTGCAATTCCAGTGATTTGGGAGGCTCAGGCAGGAGGATTGTAAATTTGAGGTCAGCCTCAGCTACTTAGTGAAGCCCTGTCTCAAAATAGAAAATAAAAAGGGCTGGGGATGTAGCTTAGTGGTAAAGTGCCCCTGGGTTCAATTCTCAGTATCCCCCTTGCCAACAAAAAAAAAGAGAGAAAAAAGATGACGACTGAGTATGTCAAAAGTTTATACAGAAGGAGGAAGCACAGGAAATAAAAACATTAAAATGGTAACAGGACTCAGGTTTAGGGTAGTAGATTATTTTTCCTCGTTCTCACTTTTCCTACCTTTTTCAAGTTTTGGTTAATTGGTATGCACACCTTTTATAATGAAATGATAGGTAACAAGGAGCTACTAGGTAAGAAGTATCTCCTGCTTTAGAGAGGGGATTTCTAGTCTAAAGATGCCTAATCGAAAAACAACCACAGGTCAGAGCCTCCAAGGGTGACCCACAGTATGTCCTGTGATGTATCAGGGCCTGGCTGGTCCCATCTAGCACCTAAGAACAGAGAGGCCCAGCACATCCCCTGGGGACATGTCTTCCCATTGGTCATTATGTGGTAATTTCCCTATACCATTATTCAGATATCATGATTTCCCTGACCTCACTGAGCCTCCGCTCAAAAATGGGGAACCCGAAGTAGTGAAAGAAGCATGTAATCATGGGTTAAGGCAGTAATTCTCAAACTGTACCCCTGAGGAACCCCAGTTTCTATCTAAGGATCCATGTTATGATAGGGTGAGTAAAGGTCCAGTTTCCTGGCACCTCACCCCATACTTTCTTTATTTACTGAAAAGCCTGCCCTCAGGGTCCTCAGCACTTTGGGTCGAATTAACCACATTGCTCAGTTCTTTCCTTAGAATTTGACTAAAACTCTTGGCAGCCAGGGCTGGTGGGCCTCTTGATCATTAGTCCTACAAAACAATGGTGCTAAATGGCAGATGACCGGCTACAGGACTGATGGGGTCTGTTGTCCTCAGCCATTTGTTCTGGGGTGGGCTGGTCCGAGGTGCAGTTGATGCGCTGCTCCAGCCGCCATGGACCCCTCTCAGTAGACAGACCCCCTCAAGGGGGCCACAGAGGGCATCATGATTCTCGAACCACTTGAGTGCGAGAGGCTGAGCACTGGGGATATGTGTTAGGCTGAACCACACGAAACCACCCTTGGGAAGGTCGAAAACTGATGAAAAGCTGGCAGTTCCATGTGGTTTAGCCAATGCTGGAACATCCCTCCCCTTCCTTCTCTAAATATCTGAGTCACCCCTGTCACCTTCTTCCAATACCTGGGTCATCACTCCCAATTGCCATGGCTCCTCAGCCAGGTAGTGGCTGCATCCTATCACCCCATAAGCACAGAGATTTCAGGAGGGCTGAAATGGAAGGGACTCCCTTCTGCTGACACCAAACTAATGTATCAGGGCCTGGCGTACCCCATCCACAACCTCAGAACAGAGAGGTACAACACATCACCTGCTGACTAAGTCTTCCCTTTAGTCACTGTGTAGTAATTTCTCTATATTATTATATTGAGAAGACACTAGGTCATTTTTCCCCCTCCTCCTACAGTACTGGGGATTGAACCCAGGGCCTGAGCATGCCAGGCAAGCGCTCTACTGCTCAGCTACATCCCCAGCTCTACTTAGGTATTAATATTGTTTTTTAAACAATTCTTTTTTTTTTTAGTTGTTGATGGATCTTTTTATTTTATTCATTTATTATTTATATGTGGTGCTGAGTATTGAACCCAGTGCCTCACACATGTTAGGTAAGCGCTCTACCACTGAGCCACAGCCCCAGCCCTAAACAATTCTTTGAGAGTATATATCCCCTATCATTAAACAGTCATTAAAACTGACTGGGCACAGCTGCCTGAAGTTCCAGAACTCCTCCTACTGTAAGGCCCTGAGGCGGCCAAGAGCTTTCTGCTGTGCAAAATACACAGGGAAGGAATGCCCGAGATGCGGATCTTTAGCGACCCTCGTGTTCTTTCTGGAAAGGCCTTTCAAGAACTGCATTTCTGGGCCTAGAAGACACATACCGAGCTCCCATCAGTTTTCACTCACTTGTCCTCTGGCAGAAACAGGCCCCCGAGACCCTGCTCCTTGTCCTCAGCGGGACTCCCGACAGACCCTTCCAGGCTCTGGGTGCTGTCCATGGGGCTGTCCACATCTGACTCCTGGGAGCCCTCAGGTGGGGCCAGTGTCATCATAGGTTCCTCCTCGTCCTCGGGAAAGATGCTGGGCCCCCTGGGGATGAGCTCGCCATCGGCAAAGGTGGAGCCTGGGACCTCAATGTCCTGGGAAAGACAGGGGGACAGAATGACTGGGGGCACGAGCTCATCGGAACTCGGCACTCCTCGTCCAACTTCAAGGGCAGCAGTAGGGCCAGGGACAGTGGAGACTGTGGCCTGGGAAGGCCCAGACCCCAAGACCGCAAGTATGAGAATGCCTGGCAGGCAGGTTAGTTTGGGGCTTCTTATACTGGACCACTCACAAGTCCAGTGAGGAGCTAGACCTCCCAGGGACAGCCACCCATGGAGAAGGGCCACAGCCAGGCCAGTCACATCACTCAGAGTACCTGGTTGGCACGCTGAAGCCCTCATCACAAAGTCTGCACAGGAAGCCAAATGACAGAGCAGGCTCCTTGGTGATCTGCACTAGGGGCATGTCCACACTGAGTGGCCTTCAAGACAACCCTGGCCTCACAGAGTTTGATGCAGCATGGAAGAAGAAGGTCTGCACCGCTTGGGATCTACCCTCCATGATTCTGGGCATGTCTCAGAACCTCAGTTCTTCTTTGTAAAGCAAGAACGGCAATGAAGTCTCACAGGACCACTGTGTCCACTGCATGAGGTATTTCATGTTAGCCTTTGGCCCTCAGTAGGCCCTCAATGAATAAATTCTGGCCACAGGGCGTGAGGCCAATCTAGGAGGTAAGTACAGGCCTTGGCCCTGCCACAGCCATGCTGGGGAGTGAGAACACCAGGCCTCTCACTTCTAAGCTCTGGGCCAGACCTGCCCATGCTGGACCCGGGCCGAGCACGGCACCCTGCGCAAGGTCGGTGCACAATAAAGACCTGCCTACGCCTTTTGCTGAAGACATCTCATCAGCAGAGTGCTGGCTTTGTTCAGAGCGGACTCTCCTAAGCAGGGCAGCTCTCTGTGAGTCATTTCTTGGGATTACTTTGCTTCTGAAGAGATAGGTACTTCCCAGGTGGCTCGGCTTCTACCTGTTCCCATGGGGATGCCAACCTACTCCCCACCTTCCGTGGTGTGCTCCTTGGCAAGGGCTGGCAGAGCTCTCAATTACACATGTTGTCTCCTCACCCCAAGATTGCAAGGCGGGTACCGGGAACAAGGGCTACGAAAAGCCTCCGGTAGTTTCAGACAAGAGCAGGTTCTGGGAGTCTGAGGAAACCACATGGAGACAGGCGTGGCGGTGGCTGGCCAGGCGTGTGCAGACCTCCAGGGCATGGATCCCCACCAGGAGACTCCTGAGCTAGGAATAGGTGGCGACTAATGAGCTTGGCTGACTTGGACTGAGCACCAGATGGACCAGTAAGGTCGGCACCTGACTGTGGAGAGCAGGTGGCCGACTATCAGAATCACCCCCAGTGTTCACAGGCTCTTTCCACCTGGATGTCACCCATCAGATTCCACATGGCTCTGAGCCCATCAGTTCCTAGACCCTAAGCAAGCTCGTCACCAGCGAGCATGAAGCGCATCCTGATGGCAGCAAAAGGAAACCAACATCATTGAGCCTTGCTTCAGAGGCCACGCTGAGTTCACGTTATTCTCTTTGTGTCTCATGACAACTGTTCTGGACTGTTATTCCGTTTTACTGAGGCTGACATTGTGGCTTAGAGGGTAACTTCCCAGAGTCCTCTGGCCAGTAGGCAGAGGACCCTGCTTCATCTGGCCACCAAGTACTTGGCTCCATTTGCACTGATGCCCCCACATTTCACAGATTTTCACAGCTGGAAGTAACAATGAGGAGACTGCACTTTATGGTTACTAATTCTGACCCCTAGGTGCTCTGCCTGATGTAGCAGCTTCCACAGCTGCTCAGGGCCTTGGCTCACCAGGAGGAAAGCATGTGATTTGTGCCTCTACCTGCCCACGAAGAACTACAGACTTCCCCTTCCTGGCCACACAGTGTGGAAAATTAACAATGGCCAGGAAGGCTACCGTGTGGCTCACAGGTGAGTGTCACCACAGCCCTAGGACTTGGCCTCCTCTCCCCTTTCAGTAGGTGAAAGGTCTTGCCTAGGAAGCAGGGGCTGGGACCAGGCTGTGTGCCATTCTCTCCCTACCCCTGGGGTCCTGAGGCAGTGGCAAGCCCACCTGGTTCCCAGAAGGTAAAAGTGTCAGAGAGACCAGCATCCATACTTCTCAGGCATCCAGCCTGGCCTATGGCCAGCTTGGGTTTGGCCCCCTGAACACCGCCCCACTTAAACACCAACTCATGGTAGGCAGGTGAGGACTACCAGCCCCCTCACCTAATGATAGCCCACAGTCATGTACTGACACTTCTGGCAGCTGGTCCAAGCTCCTAGCTGGGCAGAAAGAGTGACCTTGAGTGGCCTCTCTCAGTCATAGGCCAGGTAGAGGAAGGGGCACAAATGCCCTGCCCTCCCCAAAAGACCATCTCTTCCTCAGGCAGATCTTCTTCAGCCTTTGATAAAGCAGAATCCACATCTGCCTGCTCTTCACCTTTCACAGAGTGTCCTCTGTCTGTCATGGAGCCCTCTGAGGATTCTGAGGGGTATGGGGACAGAGATGCCTGAATCCTGTCTCCACCTGATACCTGGACGAGAAGGCTCAGAGAAGGCAGGTGCTTCACCAAGCATGAAGCATCTGGAGCTTCCCCGTTCCTGGAGGGCCCTGCTGAGACCTTAAGCCAGGCTCAGACAGGCCAAGTCCAAGCCCCTCACCTACCCCCTGGCTACACACTCTCTCTCCAACTTTTTCTCTTCAAATTAGCTACTCCCTCCATTAACACCTTTTCATTTAACCCACAACTGTTTGCCCAAGGCAAGTGGAAATTATAATTACCACTTCAAAACCATTTCTAGTAGTTTCCCCCCAAATTAAAATAGTATAAAGACAGCTATGAAAAAAGTCACCGTATACCTTGATTAGTCTGAGACAGTACTGGTCTGCGCCTGTCCCAAGGCTTTTTGGTTTGGCAACTCTCCTGGACAAAAGCAGTCCTGGTCACCCTGGGTCCTCACTATAGGCCACAATCCCTAACCCTAGTCCTTGTTCCCTGGGGCCCAGTTCCTTCTCCCATTGGGCTCGAGAGGAAATCTGACCCCACACACCTCAGGCAGGGAGGCAGAGTGCAGACAGGGGTGGAAGGTGCTCGAAGGCAGCCTCTTATCCCCTCCCTGAGGTTCTCCTCGTGGCTGGAAGAACTCAGTAACTTTAGAGCCCCTTCTGAGCCAGTGTCTCTTTTATGATTTTCAATTTTGCAGAGGGAAAGAAAGAACTTATCCATAAGGAAATCCCCCTCCTGGGGGTCTAGGTGGCCTAGGGATGTGGGCTTCCAGAGACTGAGACACCCTTCAGCCTGAGGGTAACAGCTGTGCAGTGCATCCATTGTGCACACAAGAGGCCGTCTTGCTGTACACGGGAGAGCTCTGGGGAATGGGGAGGAGCAAAAGGTGAATCCGCCGGGGTGGTGAGGCAGAGTCTACTGGAGCTGATGCAAGATGCCCCCCATTCCCAGACAAACCCATGCTGATTTTAGTCATGGGGATCCAGGCTGCAGCAGCCCCAAGGGTGTTGGGGTCTTTCCCTCAAGAGCTGGAGGCAGTGGGAGAGAGGATGGCATCAACCTGCCACATCGTCATGCTGATGCCCTCCTGCTCCCAGCCCGAGGCCTGCTCTGGACGGCTGGCAGGATCAAGTGGGAACAGATTCCCCAAGGGCATGGACTTCCAGGTACCCAAGGCAGACTTCCAAGACTCTGCCCCTCACAGATCCCCTTTCCTTTGTCCCCCAGTGTGTGAAAAAGATGCCTATGCACTTCCATCCAGGCACCCACATCAGGAACACATCCAGGCTTGGCACTTAACAAGGCCTCCTCGGAGTCTGCAGAGAAAGGCTGTATCTGATCTTTTAGGAGACTTTAGGGAAGGGACAGTGACTTCAACTGGCAGCACAGGGTATCATTGGAAGTCCAATCTCACAGGGATTGAAGCCCAGAGGCTGCCCTGAGCACAGAGCTCCCAGCCTCCTGGGGCACAGGGTCAGCTCTTGCGACAACCCAGGCTTACCTCCTTGCCTGCAGAGGGCTCCTAGGAGTGAAGGGAGGAGTACAATGTGGAACCCCTGTGGGTGGAACCGGGTGAGGGCACACTTCTGGAGCCTGGCAGGCTATCAGTCCTGGCTAGCCCAGCCATTCATGGGCTGTGTGCCCCGGGGTCTTCCCCTTTAGCGTGGGGACTGTCACCTCTGCCTCAGAGGCTATTATAAATGCTATGCCTGACAATTTGCACAAGCACCAGAGAACAGCTGTTGGAGACTTAAATTCTGGCCTGGCTTGTATGTGTGACAGCAGCTGAGCTGTCCCTATGGTCCATGAGTCCCTGCCTGGTCAGCCAGCAAGGTCCTGACAGGCAGGCAGCCAGGCCTGGAGGATTATTTGAAGCCAGGAGTTTCTGAAGAGAGTTCTGAGGCCCATGGCCCATGTGTTGCCCTGTTCCACTTTTCCACCCTGTCTCCAGATGCAGCTGGGCAGTGCTGGCACCAGCCAGAAATGGAGCCTGGGGTCACACAGCCTGTCTGTGGGGCCCCTCTTCAGTCTCAAGAGCTGCATTCACCCACCAGCAGACTCCAGAGTCACTCCTTCCTCTGTGGGAAGTTGGCGAGGGCTGAATTCAAAAGCTGCTGAAAAAGCCAAGTAGCAGTATGAGTGGGGTGGGGTCGACATCCAAGCCTCAGAGTGGCCCACAATGGTCCACTGTCCCCATGGTCAGAGGGGGTGTGTGGCCGGGCCCAAACTAAGCAGCTTTATTTGGCCTTTGCCCTTACCCACCTAGTCTGTCTCAAAGTCACACACACCAGGACACTGCATTTTCCTGGTAGCTAAGGTACAGAGTTCATTGACCCTGAGCAGCTGTATTTCTACATTCCCTGTGGGAGGGAAGACATTGAATGGGTAGCCAGGGGGATACTTCTGCGTCTGAACCCCAGCGTTTAGCATCCTAGGGAGCACATGGCAGGCGGTTAAGAGTGTTGACTGAACCAAGAAGCACTGTGGAAGGTGAGGTGGGAAGGGTCCAACCAACCACGGGACCCCGAGGCCTGGCGCCAATTCTGGTGTGTTTTCTGCCCGGCTGTGTGGACACTGGATAAGTGGTTCAATTTCTGAGCCCCATTTAAAAACAATGGTGCGAGTACCCATGTGACAGGATCGCCATGGAGAATCTGGGGCAGCATCTTGTGTCTCAAGAATGCTGAAAACACGGCAGGAAGGAGGGGCAGGTCGGCGTCGGGACGCGCTCTGGGGTGGGTTCAGCTGCTCTCCACCACTTGTGGGTTCTGCGGGCTTAGGTTTACTGCACCTCTCAGAGCCTCAGCTTCCCCATCTACAAACTGGAGTTGGCCCTGATTAGAATTAAGTGAGTTGGTAAGAGGTCTAAGCGCTTTTAAAGTCTTAGCACTTATGGAAAATGCGACTGGATTCTATCCAGACCCTGACGCCCTTTCTCACTGACCCCCAGTGACACACTGGGTTGGAGGGAGGGGTGACTCAGCTTTGGGAGGCCAAACTTCTGCAGGCTCCAGAGCCTACCCTCCAAAGGCAAGATGACCCGCTTTGGGGTCCTCTCCTGCCCACTCTCTTGGAAGGTCGGTCTACACATTAATTAAACCCTTTAATAAGTGTTAAGGCAAGATGCCGCCTGGGGAGGGAGCCCAGGAGGCTCTGAGGCTCTGGCTCATCCACCCCCAGGCCTGGCAACGGCCCTGCTCCACAGGCAGGAACTCAGAGCCAAAGAACAGCTCTGTGGGGACAAGGCTGGGTAAAAATAGCCTGGGCGGGCACATCCCAACTTCCCTCGCAGCCAGGCATCCGCGGGCACACGTGGAACACCACCGCAGGGAAGGGGTGTGGGGAGTGGACACAAACCAAGCCTCATGTGGGGAGACGCGTGGCTGGCTCCTGGGCTAGGCCAGAGATGGAACCCCTCGTGCATTCCCAGCCAGCGAGGAATCGGGGACAGGCCCTGGTCAGGGTCTCGCTGGGACTTTCTTATGGGTGTTAGAAGCTTCAATTTAGGTAGCAAAGCCATGGGTGCCAATGCACCCAAGTCCACGAGGGTGGGAGTGGGAGATGGGACAACTGCAGGCACACAATCCCCTCGAGCCCACTGCAGCTCAGCAACCCAGCCTGTGACTGACTCCTGCAGTGGCTGCCAGCACCTGCTCCTGTCAGGCTCCACTCTGCAGACGGGCCATCAGGGGCTCACCAGTGGTGGTCAGAGGTGCTGACTCGATAGAGGGAGGCCCAGGTGCCTGCCGGGGGCAAGGGTGAGAATTAAGGGAGGCTGAGCATCCACACAGCTTTGGCCTTGCTGCTGAACTACAGAGCAGCTCAGCTCAGCTACAAAGCCGTGGTTTACCCTGGCAAGGCCAAGGGCAGACAGAAGAAAACTGGTCACTAAGCCACCAGGGTTTGTCACTAAGCCACCAGGGTTTGTCCCACATCTCAGCTGCTCTGGGGACAGCCTCATACTGTGAAATCACAGCTCTACAGCACTGAGCTTTGCACCCTGGTGGAGGAGGCCTGGCTCAGGAAGACAGGACAGACCTCCAAGGCTAGCCTCATACTCCCCTGCCCCCAGCTCACTCCCTCTCAGGGGATGGCGGTCAAGAAAACTCTCAGGCTCTCTCCTCCCAGCCAGGAGCTCCAGGGTCCACCTCCTGAATCCTCCCGGAGGAAGCTCATCATGCCCCTCACCAGGAGCCTACAGGAGCAGATCTCAGTACAGATACCCTAACTCCTGCATGGTGGACCTGCAGGTCCCAGGAGGAGAACGCTAGTATCAACTGGTGTTTTCTCATTAGTCTCAAGTAAGAGGACCTGGATCCTCACCTCATCCCTGGAGGGAGGTACTCAATCATCCCATTTTACAGATGGGCACACTGAGCTGCTGGGTCAACACACTGAGTCTAATCCAGTACCCACTCACTGTGGAGTCTCAGGCTGGTGTTCGTCAAGACTCCCATGCCACTTACATGAAGCCAAGTTGCTCAGACAGCAAGCCCTGTGACTGCACGCAGCACTGCCACCAACAGACTACAGAGTGTGAAGGCCCACACTGCCTCCCTCTCCAGCCCCACAACCCTCCCTCAATACACAATGCTGATAAAGTAGGGGGTGGGGGAAGGGAGGTATGCTATGTAGTTCCCAGAAAGACCTAGGACAGGAGGGACAGCCTTCTGAAGCTAAACCAAAATCAGAGATAGGCAAATTCCAGAAGGGTGGCTACAGAGTAGAGGGACTGGCAGTATTAAGGGATCTAAAGACAAAGCCCAGTGGTAGAGTGCTTGTCTAGCATGCTCAGGCCTGGGGTTCAATCCCTAGTACCTTAAAAGAAAAAGACAGCATGTGAGGGGCTGGAATGAATGGCTTTCTGGGAAGCACCAAGAGGGAGGGTCTGCCACAGACCCTGGTAGTGTTTACCCAAGAACTGGCCAGAGGTGCTTTGTCTGGGTGGCCAGCACGTCCAGCCCATCCTAAAAGCTATGGGGCCTGGTTTAGCCAGCACCAGAGCTGGAGACCTTTCAATGTCTACCCAAACCTCCACCCAGGCCCCGCGTCCAAGTTCACCCATCAACCCTCCCACAGCCCGCTGACCTGAGGGAGAAAAGGAGTCCCAAACTTGCTGTCAAGATGTATTCTCACTGCAAAGAAATTGGTGGCAGTCTAGCTGTTCCCTGTTTTTTTGTGTGTGTTTTTTTTTTATTGTTTTTTGTGGGGTTTTTTGGTACTGGGGATTGAACTCAGGGGTACTCAACTACTGAGCCACATTCCCAGCCCTATTTTGTGTTTTATGTAGAGACAGGGTCTCACTGAGTTGCTTAGCACCTCCCTGTTGCTGAGGCTGGCTTTGAACTCGGGATTCTCCTGTCTCAGCCTCCCAAAGTGCTGGGATTACAGCTGGTTTGTTTTTTGTGGTGCTGAGGATTAGACTCTGGGCCCTGCATGCTAGGCGAGTGCCCCACCACTGAGCCACATTCAGTTCTGTGTGTCTGTCTAGGGAACACAGTCTTGGGCAGGAGCCGACCTGAGTTTGGGGGTGGGGCAGGTGCTAAGATCTGGTTTTCAAGCCTGTTGTGCTACAGGCCAGACTTTGGACTATGGTGTGTGCCCCCCCCAAAAAAACCCCAAAACTCTCTCCACCTTTGGGGAGACCTCTGACCCCTCTATCCCCCAGCACCACTTTCACTCCAGTAGCATGTACATCAATGGTTAATAAAAATGAAAATTTTAGCAATAACTAAAACTCTAACCAAGGAGGGAACAAAAGGAATTAAAAGCATGAAACAATACGGGAAAAAAAAAAAAAAAAAGGAGGAGGAAAAGAGGATCAGAGATCAGATGGGACAAATAAAGAATAAACTCAACCATATCAGTAATACATTAAGTGAAAAATGTAATAAACGATCCAATCAAAAGACAAATAATGTCAGATCAGACTGGGAAAACTAACAACTGTATGCCATTTGCAGAAGACAGAAAGTGGAAGAATGAAAAAGATAAACACCAACCAAACCCAACTAAAGCTGGGGGGGCTATGATAATCTCAGGTGAAGAACTTTAAAGCAAGGAATGTGATCAAAATCCTAAAGCATCAATTTTACAACAAGTAACTCCTGTCTAGGTTCTAACACTGCTTCAAAATACATAAAGCAAAACTTAACAGAACTAAGAGTTGGAGACTCCAAATAACCTCCTTTAGTGATGTCGGAACAAGCAAATGAGGAGTGGAGTGGATATGGAAGACGAGACCACCGCAGACAGGACCCATACACGCAGAACACTCTCAGCCACTCCAGATCCAAACCAGATCAAAGGGTGGTGAGAAACTGCACGCTGGCACAGTACCAAAGAATCTCCCTACAGTTCAGTGCACAGCACAGAAAAGCACCTGCATTTCTCTACCATGGGGGAAACAGGCCACTGTCCCTTTAAGGCATCACTAACTGGTCCTCTGCTGGCACAATAGGAGGTGCACAGCAGCACCTGGGAAGCAGTCCTAACAACATCTTTGACCTTTAATCAAGCCTTAGGATCTCATTTCCACTAAATGGGGAAAGAGGTCAAAGGCAAAACAGACAAAAAAGTACATGGGATCATCCACGAGACAGTTGGCTCTGTTACAAAAAGAGTCTCCTAGACCAGAGTTCTCAAACTATCGTGTGCCTCAGAATCACATGGGGGTGGGAGGAGGCGTGAAAACTCAGACTGAATCAGTTTCTGATTCAGTAGGTCTGCGAAAGGCTGAAAATATGCATTTCCATGGGCTGAGGACAGGGCATGGGTGGTGGCTCAGCGGTGGAATTCTCGCCTCCCCTGAGGTTGAGGACAGGTTAAATAAAGCATTCCTAAGGAGATCTCAGGTGATACTGCTGCTGCTGATCCCAGGACCACACTCTGAGAACTGAGGTTCTAAGTTCACTGAAGGATCCATAAGATCCCAGATCAAATGAATAAACAACTCAGCTGTAGAAGACACATAAAAATGATAAAGGATCAATTTAACAGGATGTGACACTCATACATATTATGCACTGAAGAACCATTTCAAAGCAAACTTTGGGGAACAAATAAGAAGGCTGGAATATGGCCTAAATATTGGGTAACATTAGGAAATTATACTTAATTTTATTAAGTGTTTACAGTATTAATTATGAAGCTTGGAGGCGTGAGGATGGGGTGGGTGGGGTCAGATCGCCACCCCTTGTGCTGGGCTTCGGGCAACCCTGGGGAGTTACACAGGTTGGTGATTGAAATTAGTGGCTGGGCCTTATCCTCAACAGCTTCCCAGGCGGACATTGGTGGACCTCCAGCCATACCCAGTTCTCACAGGTGCCTTTTGGTCTGTGAGAAACAAACTTTATGTGAAAGACAGCTTCCCTCAAAGTTGCTGAACTGAGAAAGGGAAAGTATAAAATCCCCGACAAGTTCAGCTCCATTTAAAAGGAACAAGAACAAGAGAAGCCATCCTTGCCCTGGAGGTAGAGTCCACAGAAACACCGAGCGTGAGGGCCCAAGACACCCTTTGAGGATTACATGGTGATGGCTGTTGAGGTCCCAGATATCAGATCTAGAGGCAAAGACCGCTGAAGTCGCAAGAATAATCCAGTCTCTAAAAGATGATTGATGCAGCTGAATGCTACTAAAGATGGTTCCAGCATCTTGGGTCAAGAGCCATCTGCAATGGGTCTTTGCCTGAAAGTACAGCTGCCTCCCCTCCACTCCGGCTCTCCTGAGATGCCAGGCCTTGCTGCCCCTACCAAGGTAAGTTCCCAAGAACCTTTTCTGCCATGGGCTGAACTGCACCCCCTTAAAGATTATAAGTTAAAGTCCTAACACCAGCACCTCAGAATGTGACCATTTTGGAAGACAGGATCTTTAAATATGCAATTAAATTAAAACAAGGTCATTAGGATAGACTCTAATCCACTATGACTCGTGTCCTTAGTAAGAGAAGAGATTAGGATCCAGACACCCAGACACAACACACACACACACACAACCATGTGAAGACACAGGGAGGAGATGGCCATCCACAAGCCGTGAGGCCTCAGGAGAGACCAACCTTGCTGGCACCTTGATCTCAGACTTAAGCTTCCAGAATTAAAAGAAAATACATTTCCATTGTTTAAGCTGCCCCACCTGTGGTACTTCGGAACAGCAGCCCTGCAGCCCATACTCCTTCTTCTCTCTGATAGGAGGCCTACATGCAAACCTGCACCCCAGCTGGGCTGGGGTCCCTCACCTCCCCACCCAGATAATGAAAGTGAATTCCTTCAAGGTCAATTCCAATTCCAAGAGAACTACTGACTTTCCAGGTCTTCTTCAGGAAACATGTAGCACAGTGGTAGAGCACTTGCCTAAGATTCATGAGGTCCTGGGTCTCGGGATTCATCTATTTACTTTTGGTCTTTCCTCAAGAGAAATGCTGCATTCTCTTTCGTGATCAGTTTTTGAGATACTGCTGCTTTTAAGGGACTATATTTTGCTGAGGCCAAAGCCTGGTGGATCTACGCTGATCAGGATGATGTTTTAGAAACATTACTGACATAGGAGTCTACATCCATTATTTCCATTTTCTTGTGTTCTCTCAATAGCATAGCTATATTTTAAAGAAGTACACGTACAGTTCAGACACATTAGGATGGCAAACACAAAGGCAATTTTTGTTTGTCTAGAACTGTATTTAGTGTAGTTATAAGACAGATGTAAAAGCTATTTTACCTAAATAGTGATTGGTTTACAAAAGAAGAGACCGGCAGTCAGCCTTGGAATCACAGGCCCTGCACAGCCTCTAATCCTGGGTCAGCCGCCTCTGTGGCGGGAAGGGCCCAGTAATTGACCAAGATATTTCCAGTTTCTCCATGCCAGACAGTATTTCTGGCTACTTGAAATCCGGAGCAGATTTCTTCCCTCTGTTGTGGTCAGGGTGGGAAGGAGGGCCCCTACTACTCCTGGGACATGTGGGCACCCAGCTCAACTGTGATGCCAGCCTCGTATGACATGGCTGGAACCTAAACATCCCCTGGCTGTCCTGCCATAGCTGTCCAGGGTCAGTGACAGTGACTGAAGGTAATGCTGAATTTGGAAGACTCATCTCCAAGGAAAGCACACAGGAATGAACCCACCGTGAACCCATTTTCTGATCAAGCCCTGAGTGAGAGGTGACTGTCCCCTGAAGCCCTGGGTCTCAGATCCCAGTGTCTCAGTGAACCCATTTCCTAAATAACCCCCACCCCCAAACCAACAGCCTTGAGTTTCAAATGAGAATGTGGACTTCAGAGGCAAACTGTTGGGGGATTATGAAAACAGAATTCAAATTGCTTCCACATCTGGAAACCAAACCCAGCAGCCAGCCCCAAGAATTCCAGGCATGCCAACCAGTGGAGAAGCCACAGGTCAAGGGAGGCATTTCTGTTAGCTGGGAGTCCCCTCACCCACCTACCTGAATCCACATAGG
>PVHX01024483.1:0-13779 GCA_004024805.1 Geosciurus inauris
AGCCTACCGCTCCCACACCCACATCGCAGCCACTCTCCTCCACTCTTACCCCCCCCACACATCGCTTTCTGCCCTGGATACAACAGACTCCAATCACAAGTTTCTCAGCGTCTGCCCTCTTCTGGCTTATTTACACCTCCTCCCCACCTCCAGCTTCCCCTTCCCCTTACAAGCTGTCTTCTAAAACATCTTGACAAACAATACAATGTCCCAGCCCACAGCAATTAAACCCAACTATGTGATGACCCCTCCCCCGCCAACTCTCAGGCAGCTCCATAGCCACAAAGTCACAACTCTAATACTAGTCTGCAACCCAAGGAAAAAGAAAACTATCTTTTATCTGGCTAGCAGCCTCTTTCCTCACAGGTTATGGGAGGTAATATTTTATGAACTTTTATACCCAAACCTGGCCTAAATGCCAACTGGGGACAAAAGGGTTAAAAGCCCTGGGCAGCAATTCCCCAGGCCAGACTGAATTGGAGTTTACATTCCAATGCAAAGGAAAAGCCCTCTAGGGGGCTTGAAACCAAAGGAAAAAAAAAAACCAAAAAAGAAATCTTTAAAATCAACTTAAGGCTTCTCCCTCTCCACTCCCCCGCTTTTTTTCTCATGTTGCTTTACTGAAAAAGTTCACCACCATCGTGCTTTTCTTTCTAGGACTCTTCGCTCTTACATTTTTGAATTCATACCTTTCATTCTGAACGCTAAAGTTAAAACTTCTGATCAGATGTATTTTATCCAACTATAAAAGTTTTTTTTACACTCTACTGAGACTAGATATACCTTTAATTCAAAAGGCCTTCTGCATGCTCTATTTTTGTATTTATATAAACCGAGCACTCATAAACTAAAATTAAAAATGGATCCAAATACCTTTAATTCACGTGATTTAAAAGGTTCAATTTAAATTGGGTAAACAAAAATAAAGACGTCTTTAAAATTACTCAACTCACAGGTCTTTCTAGGTAGTCAAAGGACTAATAACATGTTAATGTCTATAAAATGTCTAATATATCTCATTGTCAAAAATTTCTTCAAGGGAAAAATGTTACTGTTAAATACACTTGTCTAATGTCTTGTGTTTTTTTTTTTATAATGAAAATAAGCAAATCAGACTGATATTGAGTACTCAAATGTGTGTTAGATAAAATTGTCAGGTTTGGTCAGGGTCCAAGATGCCCAAATAAGGAAGCTGGTCAGTGGAGCTGCAAGCCAGATGTGACGTCACTAGTGGACACGCCTCCTGTCAATCAGCAAGTTTTCCTGACCCATCAGGAAGGACTCTGGCCTTCTCTTCCTGTACCCAAGCCCTCCCCTTCCTGACCGGGTTTTCTTGAAATTCTCTATGCAAGGAATCTCCGACGCCATTTCTCCCGACCCTCTCTGATGGACGGGGGATTTGGTCCTAGGGCGCATTCCAATAAAGCCTTGCCGAGTGGCTTAATTCATCTTCTCCTGGTCGTGTGATATTTACAAAAATGTTAACTGTTAAATCCAATACCAAATACTTTTAAGTCCTTCAAATTCCATAGGGTAACATTTTTTATGTTTTCATAAATGGTAAATTTTATCAAGGGGATATAAAATTGCTTTGTCATCATTAGAAACAAAATTACTTAATTTAAAGCCCAACAGGTATAATTCTATATACTTATCATCATTGTGTTTTCATAAATGGTAAATGAATGTAATTCTCTAACACAGCCTAATTCTATCTTAGGATTGAAAGCCAATTAGACAAGAGATCATAAAGTTTTATTTTTGTTTTACTTGCTTGGACTATGTTTGGCTTTGATTAGGTAATTATGCTTCTTAAAATCTAAGCAGCACCCTTAATGCTGAAACCTGAGTTTCCCCTTATCTAGGACGCTAAGCTATGTAAATCATTGGTTTGCCATCTGCCTCTGTATTACCCTATCAGTTGTGAATTCCTAAGATACTTACCTTAATAATTCTCTGTGTTACAGAAACTTCCCTGCTCCTGGATGGAGCTGCTGCCCTCAGAGGACAGCCACCATGTGACTAATATGAGCTTACTTAATTTAAATCGAAAGGTTAAAGTCAATTGTCCTTTCTTTCAACACAAAGGTTCATAAACTTCTAAAGGTTTTTACTGTTTCATTTAAAATACTATAAATAACATAAAGTATTTCTTATCATTGAAATGGAATAATTTGCCTAACTTCAAAATTTACAAGGATTATTTTGGGATGTGGATCTAAATGAAGGGTAAATTTCTAAGGTTTATGTTTATGACTAATTTAACTATAATTAATATAAGCTTATTCAATTTAAACTTTAATGTACTGATATAAAATCCAAAACAGGGGGGCTGGGATTGTAGCTCAGCGGTAGAGCACTTGCCTTGCATGAGTGAGGCCCTGGGTTCGATCCTCAGCACCACGTACAAAGCAATAAAATAAAGACATTGTGTCCATCTACAACTAAAAAAATATTAAAAAAAAAATCCAAAACAGTGTTCTGCTCTTAATAAGATAACTTTCTTACATTTGTCAGGTTTTGTCACTTGGGAAATTAACTTTCAAAAATTAAGGTTTATATAACTGGTTAAACAACGTCAATGCAATTATGGTTCTATTAGTCCTATTTTCATATTAAATGTGTTCATATCTTCCAGGTATACAAGTCTTTAAAATAGAAGGTTTAAAAGAATGTTATATCAAGCTAATGTTCTCCAAACCAAAGTTGTATGGTAATTTTACACTTATAAGGATAGCAAATTTTATTGAGAGTTTATTTCTATAACTAAACCTCTTATCCATAAGAGTTTTCTGTTACCTTTTACACTGAGATAAAATTTAAATGTTTCCTTAAGTAAATGAGAGCCTAATCTATTTAAAGTCTAATATTGTAAGACATAATCTTTAGTACTTTTCCACACTGAAAAAGGGTTAAAAGCCCTCTCAGCCTTTCTTAATTCATGTTTTAAATATAATATAATATCATATTATATTAACTAGCAATCATGTAAAGTCAAAAAACAATGTATATAAACTTTATAAAGTGATATTTAAGAAACAAAGATCAACTTCAAAACCAAGATACTTTAAGATTTTGCAAGGAGCCCTAGCTCACCCGAGATAAAGTTCTGTCACCCAGCTTATTACAATGGCTTCAAAGTGGGCCACACTCTAGTTCATTTAAAGTTATGTTCAAAGAATTGTGTTGTAAAGATTACTAGGATTTCAACCACAAAATATAATATATAAATCACCCAAACTTTAAGATAGCTATTACACAAACTAAACTTATTAATTTTATTTTATATTTTCCTTAAACTCTATGGCTATTGCCTGTTAACATTTTACAGAGGTACTAATTTGAAAACAAACCAACCCAGATTATTTTAAGATAAATAAGCCACCACCTATAGGACAGACCTTAAAGTAAAGCCCAGTACCCTTACTTTGTAACTGGTGAGATTGCCTTGCTGAGTGTTTAAGATCAAGACTTAAAACTAAAATTAAATTAAAGGGCCAAGAAAACCAGTATTTGGCTCGTGCCCTCTGAAGTCAGCCTGAATCCAAAAATGAGGGAACTTCTCTGCGCCTCTAGGCCACAGGACCTCCCAATCAGGGAGATTGCTGAGACCATTGGAGAATTACAAAGCCAGTCAAGTGCCATACTATGAAGAGGAAGGTCACCAAAAAAGTGAACTGTCCCTCAGGCTTCCCAGGAATGCCACATGGCCAACACCAGACCTCGACCTATCCTAGCACAAATGGCACTAACAGAGCTGAAAGCTGTTCCCAAGTTCCCCAAGAGTGAACTCAGGTGTCTCTTAACATTAGTAACTGTAAGGTAGAAAACAGCCCTTTTGTAATTAATTTTCACATCCCCTTTCTAATTTTCACATCCCCTCTCTAAAAGCCCAAGGCAGTTCCCGCCCCAGGGGGTTCCTCTCCCGAATCTTCCACCTGGGAGACAAAGCCTAACTGCTCAGGTTAGCACATTAAAGGAAGACCGCCACTGCTTATCTGCCCCCAATTTCAAAGTGACCGATCCCCAGCTTGCCACGCGGTTTTGTAGTGGGCTCTATAAAATCCCTCCCGTGCGTCCTCTCTCTCTCTTTCCTCTTTCCTTCGCCCGGGCACCCACTCCCCTGAATAAAGGATTTTCTGGCTGCACGAGGTGTCCGTGTCTGGCTGGCCAATACCCTAACAGTAACAACAAGAGTCAATTGGACCTGCTTCATTCTAAACATTTAGCAAAATCATAACATACCCATTCCTGGGCATTAAAAATAAATAAATAAATAAATAAATAAATAAATAGTTTAATGTAACATACATACATTAGCCCTCCAAAATACATACGACTGGAGGCTACAAAGGAAAGATTCTTAGACAGTAATGTAACAACTATCAAGAGAAACTGCCAAAGTCAAAGGTTTTTAATCAGTTTATGGCCTACTGAGCTTCCTAACCTACACAGGTAGGCTTAATGTTGGCTAATATAATTTTCTAGCCCTAAGTAATAAAATAAAGGGATCTCTACTAAACAGAAGTCATACCAATAAAAGAGATATTTTACAAAGTTAGATAATATTAAACTAACTTAACTACATACTAAAGATAGACATCTATAACATTAAAAAAATTAAATACTGTGTTTACATGTCTCGTCCTCTCCAGCCTTATTATGGGGACAAATTCTCAGCCCTTATACTTCCTAATGAGAGATTATTTATTAATCAAAATCTAGAGAACTTATACACAATTGTTCCCTCATTCACATAACCATGAGGAGTAAGAAAAAGAGTTCTAACACCAGCTAGATACAATCGCCCATCCTAAGATGCAATTGCCCCTCCTAAAACAGACCTCTTCATGGATGGTCCTAATATGTCAGGGCCTTCATTTCAGCTTCTCAATTTATCCAAAGTTAATAACATTTCAGACTGCTCCCTCTGTGCAGGTTTGGATAATAACTGATTCCCATTGGTGTTCCTCTCAATACCTCAAACTGACCCCAAGGGCCCCTCCCTCCAGCCTTTGAGGAAGCACCTCTTTTCATACACTTCCTCTAGTCCAGTTCCCTATGACCAGATCATTAAAGTCTCTTCCCCAACCTTTGCTCTGCCAAGGTTTCTTTCTAGGGCAATGATGTCCTAACAAAAATCTAAGCCTCAATATACCCTTCATATTTTGTGTTCCCTCCACCTTGATTCCTCAATTAACTCTACACAGCCAGGCTAAATTAATATGGTCGGTTACCACCTCCCTCTCAGGGCAAGACAAACTGTCTTCCGACCACTTGTAGTTAAACTCATTCCGGCCTCCTCATTCGCTGCCTTCAGGCTGAAGGCAGAAGGACTTTGTTATTGGTAACCGCTATTCAAAGGCTTAAACAACAACTTCAAGAAACCAGAGGCATTGGCCACCTCTTTTGCCTCCCTACAATGGCAGATAACATCTATTGCCCAAGTTTCATTGCAGGACCATCAAGCCATACACCTCCTAACAGCAGACAAGGAGGAACATGCCTATTCCTGAAAGAAGAATTCTGCTGCTATATTGACAAAACTGGAATAATCAAGAAAAATATCAACACCCTTCATCATTTGAATGAAAAATAAGTTAGGTTCGATGGAAAACATCAAACTCCTTTAGGATCTGACTGATCAGATGTCAGTAACCACAAAAAGATAAGCTCATGGGTTTTCTTTTCAAAATTCCCTTGTATAGTATACTTTTCCTGATTTGCCTCCCCATGCCATGTCTGTTCAAATTTATTCAATCTTAAATCCAGCAGGTTTCTGATCAGACATTTAATCAGCTTCTCCTCAGGGATCTTCGGATTCTCAAGGAGGACAGTCACTCACCTGCACCTGTTTCCTGAGACTCTACTCCAACATTCCTGTCGCCTGCCTCCACATCTACACTCAGGGAACTGGCCCCACCAGCTGGCAATGCTATGGCTGCAAGGCACCTTCCAGGACTTCTCTCCTGGGGAAATCCAACCTTTGGAGCCTGGGTGCTCTACCTTCTTCCTCTACCCCCATCCTGCTCAACAGATGTCGCCCCAAATCTGCTCGAAGTAGCCAGAAGAGCCAACATCGTCCATGTTCCCATCCTTATAAAACCAAAAATTGGGGAATGTAAGGTAAAAAACAGCTCTTTTTGTACTCAGTTTTTAGCACCCCTTCCCTAAAAGCCTAAAGCAGCTCCTGCCCCAGGCGGTTCCTCTCCCGAATCTTCCACTGGAAAAAACAAAGCCTAACTGCTCAGGTTAGCACATCAAAAGAAGACCGCTGCAGCTTATCTGCCACGCTGCTTTTAAAGTGACCAATCCATAGCTTTTTGTAGCAGGCCCTATAAATTCCCTGTCCCATGTTCCCTCTGCCCTTTTTCTCCTTCCTCCTCCTGGGCGCCCACCCCGCTGGCTGCATCGATAACCAAGTAACCAGGAAGGCATTTGTTGGGGGAGGTGAGAGGTGTCAGTGCATGGC
Organism: Geosciurus inauris; assembly: GCA_004024805.1. Taxonomy (NCBI): domain Eukaryota; kingdom Metazoa; phylum Chordata; class Mammalia; order Rodentia; family Sciuridae; genus Geosciurus; species Geosciurus inauris. The sequence continues at coordinate 6,473 of PVHX01024483.1, forward strand.
TATTTTTCAATTCCCACATCTATTAAATCCTACTGAATTATTTTAAAGTAAATTTCAGAAATTATATCTTCTTGCCCATAATGCTTCAGTAGATATCCCTAAAAGACATGGACTCTAACACACATCACCTGGCAAGATAGCGCTGCTCCTACTGAAGAGAGCAGAGGCCAGCCCTTCTGCCCTGACTAGTCCATCTTCTCCGCCCACACCCTGATGGGCAAAGGAGGAAAAACAAGAGGAGCCTTTGCCCCGGATCTCTTGGAGCACAAGTACAGGACGGGAAGTTCTGCTCAGGCACATGACCTGCAACAACTAGTTGGGGACGTCTGCCTGAGCGGTTCTGGAGGATCCACGGAAGTGGCTACGAGAGGATTGCCAAGCATGAGGCTGCTCAAGTGGCTGATTTTCCTGGCCCACTGGGGAGTGACCAGGGCTGAACCAGGTAGGGCGTCAGGAATGCCTGTGATGTCTTTGTTTTGTACTGTGAACTTGGGTTCCAGCAGGTCCTGGAAGCTGCTCACAGGAAACAAAGTGCTGCTAAAAATAGCAAAGTAGAGAGGTGGGTGGGGAGAAGCAGCAAGCCAGGGAGGGTGCTATTTGTAGCCTGAAGATTTTAAACGGAGCCAGGAATAGGACACTGACTTTGTTAATGCCCTGTGTGTATAAGAGACGGTGGACTGGCAGAGGTAGAAGAAGGTGGCAGAAAAGATTCATGAACTCATTCAAAAACATTGGTCCAGGGCTGGGGTACAATTTAGTGGTAGACTGCTTGCCCAACATCTCCCAGATCCTGGATTTGAATCCCAGCACTGCCAAACAAAACAAAGCAAGAAAACATGGGTGGTGGGCTTTCTCTGCATCACATTATTCCAGGAGCCAGGAAGAAGGCAGAGAGAAAGACAAAGTCCTGGTCCTCATGACTCTTTTCTTCACCTGGGAGAAACAAACAGAAACCAAGCTACACAAATACATAGTATACCAGGAGATGAAAAGTGTTATGGAGAATAAGAAAATAGGATAGGAGGGCAGGGAGTTGAGGGAGGGGAGCATGTACAGAGTGGCCAGAGAGGAGCTATCTGAGTGACATTTGAATAGATCCATGAGGCAGTAAAGGGAGAGAGCCATGTGGACGTCAGGAGAACATTCCAGTAAGAGGCCAGAAGGTGCACATGTCCCAAAGAGGATAAACGGGCGATGTGCCTAAGAAGCAGCAAGGAAGCCAGTGTGACTGGAGCAGAGTGGACACAGGGATGACAGGGGACATCAGCAGTGCAAAGGTGGTGGAGGCTGGGACCAGCTCACAGGTAACCTTGTGGACAATTTTAAGGACTCAGGCCATTGCTCAAAGTGAAATGGGTCTTCATTGAAAGGTTTTAGGCATAATATGATCTGACTTGACTATTGTCTTGAGACCGTAGTGGGTTCAGGGAGTGCAACCAACCTGTCCTGGTTCACCTGAGACTTTCCTCCTTAAAGTCCAGTGCTTTGGGCACTTCCTTGGTCCTAGGCAAATTGAATGATTGGTCTCCTCCTAAAGGAGAAGCAATAAAACCAAGGAGGAAGCTACTGCTGTAGGCCAGTGAGAAAGGGTGGAGCTGGGAGCAGGTGGTGGAGGGAAATGCTTGGATAAGATTGGCTTTGGGGGGCTGGGGTTGTGCCTCAGGGGTAGAGCGCTTGCCTAGCATGCGTGAGGCACCAGGTTCGATTCTCAGCACCACATACAAATAAATAAAATAAAGATCCATTGACACTAAAAAAAAAAAAAGATTGGCTTTGGGGTGCCTGGTGCCATGTTGCATGCCTGTAATCCCAGTGATTTGGAGGCTGAGGGAGGAGGATCCCAAGTTTGAGGCTGGCCTCAGAAACTTAGCGAGGCCCTAAGCAACTTAGTGAGACCCTGTCTCAAATAAAAAATAAAAAGGTAGCTGGGCACTGTGGCTCACGCTTATAATCCCAGCACTTTGGGAGGCTGAGACAGGAGAATCGCGAGTTCAAAGCCAGCGTCAGCAATAGCGAGGTGCTTAGCAACTCAGTGAGATCCTGTCTCTACATAAAACACACAATAGGGCTGGGGATGTGGCTCAGTGGTCGAGTACCCCTGAGTTCAATCCCTGGTACCAAAAAAAAAAAAAAAATGAAAAGGGCTAGGACCGGGCGTGGTGGCACGGTAATCCCAGTGGCTTGGGAGGCTGAGGCAGGAGGATCGCTCAGTTCAAAGCCAGCCTCAGCAATAGCGAGGTGCTAAGCAACTCAGTGAGACCCTGTCTCTACATAAAACACAAAATAGGGCTGGGGATGTGGCTCAGTGGTTGAGTGCCCCTGAGTTCAATCTCCAGTACCAAAAAAAGGGGGAGGGGCCTGGGGGACATGGCTCAGTGGTTAAGCACCCCTGAGTTAAATCCCTAGTATATTCCTACCACCAAAGAAAAAAAGATTGGCTGTGGGAGAGAAGGAAAGATTGAGGGCCACACCAATGTTCTTGGTCTCAGCCACTGTAACTGTCCTTTATGAGGTGGGGACAACTGAGGTGCAGGGTCAGTGTCTCCTAAGAAGTTCCTCTGGTCAGTCTACTTTCTCAGACATGACCCAAGAGTAAAGGGGAGCCGGGCGCGGTGGCTCAAGCCTGTAATCCCAACACTTAGGGAGGCTGAGACAGGAGAATCGCGAGTTCAAAGCCAGCCTCAGCAATGGCGAGGCACTAAGCAACTCAGGGAGACCCTGTCTCTACATAAAACACAAAATAGTGCTGGGGATGTGGCTCAGTGGTCAAGGACCCCTGCGTTCAATCCCCAGTACCAAAAAAAAAAAAAAAAAAGTAAAGTGGACTTTAGCAAAGAACCCTGCTGGTGTGACCAGGCATCTCCTGAGGCCAGCAAGGAGGAACACCAGTGTTAGGTGCTCAGGAGGCCAGAGTGAAATGACTGCGAAGGCCTGACCTTCAGAAGCTGAGACTTAAAGGTGGAAGGTACCTTTAGGAGAAGCCCTGAGAGGACTGTGACGATCCCTGCGTGGGCAGCCTGTTCAGGAGAAGGCTGAGAATGGCAGTCCTCCCCCTGCCCTGGAGACAGATACCCCAGGACCTCTCCGGAGCACTTGACACTGCCAGTCTGACTTGACTGGGAATGATAGGAAGAATCTTCTACCCCTTCACTCTTTGATTTTGAAATATTTTCTTAGATACCCAAATGCTGGGCTGGGGTGGTGGTTCAGTGGTTGAGCGCTTGCCTGGCATGTGTGAGGCACTGGGTTCAATTCTCAGCACCGCATATGAATAAACAAAATAAAGGTCCATCAACAACTAAAAAAAAATTGGAATGAAAAAAAAAAAAGAAATCCAAATGCCAATGGGCACTTTTCACCTCAGCCTAGGGAATCTCCTTCCTCCCCAAATGCACAGACGTCCCTTGTAGCATAGATTATAATAATAAAAAATTGTCAACAAGAATGAAATGGCTGGCCTGGGGATATAGCTCAGTTGGCAGAGTACTTGTTTCACATGCACAAAGTCCTGGGTTCAATCCCCAGCACCACTACACACACACAAAAAGAAAGAATGAATGAAATACCTGAATAGATTACAGTGTAACAATTTGGTGGAAAGGTTTCAGGACAACACAGTGAACCTAAAAACCATAAGTAATATTTAGTAAGTACTCATGTGCCAGTCACCATTAAAATTTCTACATATATTCTTTTTGCATAATACCTTCACAACATCTTTGTGAAGTACTATCATCTCCATTTTATAGACAAGGAAACTAAACTTTAGAGAAACAACTAGCCCAGGGTTACACATCTACTAAGTGTCTGAGTCTGGACATAAACCTAGGCTGTCCAGTTACACTCTGTTTATAACATAATGCTATATAAATACTAACAAATCACTAAGGAAAATAGCAAGATTTAACACTTAGTACTTACAGTGGATTAGACTTGGTATTAAGCACTTGGCATACACTGTCCTTTTGAAACTTATTTGAAAAATAAAAGAAAAAACTTTTATTTATTATTGTTATTATTAAGGCAAGATTTCACTATATTGCCCAGGATGGCTTTGAATTCATGGGTTGAAGGGATCTTCCTGCTTCAACCTCCTGAGTAGCTGGACTTCAGGGGCATACCACCCTGCCCAGCTTCATTTAATTTGGGTAGCCTCTATAAAGTAGGTACTGTTACCCTTATACCCATTTTGCAGATAAGGAGTCCCTGGAGGACACAGCACCTGCCTGAAATCAGCCATTGTAAGCTTTGTACCTTTCCACACATCCTTTTGGAATTTATTTCTTTTCTCCTCCTCCTCCTCCTCCTCTTCCTCTTCCTCCTAAGATGGGGTCTTGCTAAATTGCCCAGGCTGGCCTCAAAATTGTGATTCTGTAACCTCAGCCTCCAGAATAACTGGTATTACAGGTGTGTGCCACCACACGTGGCTAGGATGGTAGATTTTTAAAGTATTATCTTCTTTCTTCAAACTTACTGGAATGTACACATGTCTAATTTTAAAACAAAAGTAATTTTAAAATAATCCCACAGCACATGCAAGTTTTTTTTTTCTTCTTCTTCAGATTCCATGTCTTCCTGAAGTGCAGGAGAACATTGAGACACCCAATCAGAGAGCAGCCTTCCCTGCTCTACATGAAGCTGTAGGGCTTCTACCTGTGCCTTCCTTGGCCAGGAGCTTGGTTGGCGGCCAGCCTGCTGGCTCCTTCTCCCCATCACGTTCCTGTGAAACTTTCCACTTGTTCCTCAGGTTCAAATTGCAGAGAAACAGACAAGTTCTTCCAGTGCAGGTCAGCATGGCAGGAAACAGTCTCTCAAGGCTGAGGGAGCAGGAGCAGCTGGGGAAGGGGACTGATAGCCCCCGCAGTGTCGGGCCAGAGCCTCTGCCTCTTTACCTAACTTGGGGAGCTGCTGTGAGGGGAGTAATCCAGGTAGAGAGCAAAGGACAGCAAGTGTTGGTTTTAACACAGGAACCCTGTGTGCCTTCTTTCCCAGAGGAAGAATTACAATCCAAGTGCTTGGCTATTGAGCATCAATAGCCAAGGACTGAAATAAGAATCAGGATCCCTTTGTGGTGTGGGTTAATACCATAACAGACCAAAGTCATGGTATCACAGGAGTTAGAACTGGGGGGGGGGGGCGCACAGAGAACCTTGTTCAGTGCTCTCCTCTCACACTGGGGAGGAGACAAATGGGGGGCGGGGCAGGAGAAAGGAGAGAGGGAGCAAGGGGAAAGGAGAGTGAGAGAGAAAGAAGAAACTGAAGTCCAAAGGCTAGTTTGGACCAGGGAATGAGCCCCAGATAGCTTGTTCATCCCATGGCCAGGTGCTCCATAGGAGATAACTCTAATCCACACAAGCCACCATTGCTGAGGGCATTCTCGTTCTCATCTTCCAGATGAGGAAACTAGGGAGATCTTGGCTTAGCTAGGGAGATACCTGGCTCAAGTCATCATTGCCTGTGTGGAGGAGGCAGGATTCAGAATAAGATTTCCCTGATTGCAAATTTTATGCATGCTCTTGCAAAAACAACCCACTGCCCCAAGCCAGTGGGTTGGGTCCTTCTCTGGTCCTGTCTTGAATACCTATGTGACTGTGAGCCTCTCTTCTACTATCTGTAAAGTAGGGACAGTAGCAGAGGAGACATTAAGTGTTATAGTCAAGTGAAATCATGCATGTATGTGATCAAATGCTGCAAAAGTTTTGGGCTGGGGTTGTAACTCAGTGGTAGAGCACTTGCCTCCCATGTGTGAGGTACTGGATTTGATCATTAGAACCACATAAAAAATAAAATAAAGGTAATGTGTCCATTTACGACTTAAAAAAAAGTTTAAAGGATCACATATGTGGAATCCCTAAAGGTAGATATAGATAGATATAAATATATAAATGTAGGTAAGTGGATAGATAGAAATGGATATAGACATAAATATAAATATAGATATCTCCAAGGTTATTGACACCTAATAGCAGAGTACAGTGCACTGTGATCATTTCTGTTCTTGGGAGGCTGAGGCAGGAGGATCACAAGTTCAGGATATAGACATAAATATAAATATAGATATCTCCAAGGTTATTGACACCTAATAGCAGAGTACAGTGCACTGTGATCATTTCTGTTCTTGGGAGGCTGAGGCAGGAGGATCACAAGTTCAAAACCAGCCTAGGCAATTTAGCAAGACCCTGCCTCAAAATAAAAAATAAAAATATTTGGATATAGCTCAGTGATAGAGTGCCCCTGGGTTCAATCCCTAATATTGAAAAAAAAAAAAAAAAGTAAAAATAAAAAATAAAACCTCAGTATGTGAATTTACTGTAAAGGATTCAAGCAGAGCTGGGCATAATGGTGCCTGCCTGTAATCCCAGTGGCTTGGGAGGCTGAGGCAGGAGGATCACAAATTCAAACCAGCCTCAGCAACTAAGTGAGGCCCTAAGCAACTCAGTGAGACCCTGTCTCTAAATAAAATACAAAGTAGGGGGCTGGGGTTATGGCGCAGTGGTAGCGTGCTCGCCTAGCACGCGAGAGGCACTGGGTTCGATTCTCAGCACCGCATAAAAATAAAAATAAAGATATTCTGTCCACCTACGACTAAAAAATAAATATTTTTTAAAAAATACAAAATAGGGCTAGGAATGTGGTTCAGTGGTTGAGTGCCCCTGCATTCAATCCCCAGTTACCCTTCTCCCCCTCCCCAAAATTTAAGAGGCTTAAGACTGTATAAAGAGGGGCTGGGGTTGTGGCTCAGTGGATGAGCGCTTGCCTCGCATGTATGAGGCACTGGGTTCAATCCTCAGCAATACATAAAATGAATAAAGATATTGTGTTTGCCTGCAACTTTAAATAAATAAATCCGTGTTAAAAAAAAACAAACTAACTAAAAAAAAAAGACTGTATAAAGCCTCCTAATTTTAATAAGATACCCAAGTGAGGCATCTGATCAGTGAAGTTTGGGTAAAAGGTCTAGAAAGAGTGATAGAGTACAGAATTCCATATACTCTGCCAGCCTCACTCCTGGCCCAGGGGTAGTTGCAGGTAACAGTGTGGTTATGTTGGAATTTTTCTCTACAAGCCATTTCTTGTCCATTATATTATTTGATGCTCACAGCGAGCAGGCCAGATGGCAACATCCTTGGGCTTGGCAAAGCCAAGTGGTTTGCTCAGAGTCCATTGAGCAATACATAAAAGAGCTTGGATTAGAAACCAGACGATCAGAGCTAGGGAGGAAACTCAGTGATAGAGCTTTGTTTAGCATGGACAAGGCCCTGGGTTTGAACCCCAGCACCACAAAAACAAGTGAAAAACCCCAAACC
>PVHX01024483.1:13879-24029 GCA_004024805.1 Geosciurus inauris
GCTGGCTTTGAACTCGTGATCCTCCTGTCTCAGCCTCCCTAAGTGCTGGGGTTACAGGCTTGAGCCACTGCACTCGGTTTCTGCTGTTCTTTCCACAGTCTTGGCCACCTCAGAAGTCAGGCCGTGGGGGATATGTGCACGCACACACACCCGACAGAAGGAAGCGCCAGGGAGGCTGGATAAGCTTCAGTTGAACACGCTGCCTAGAAGCTGACAACTGACATGAGTCTCTGTCACCAGACAGGAGTTTTGAGGGTGGGGAAAGGTTCACCAAGGCTGACGTCAAGTGGGCCAAATTGCTCAGTTTTTGTGGTTAATTGAGAAACGGCCTCTGTCACGGTCAGGGAAGTGAGGGAGCTACACAACTGAGAAAGACAAGGGCCTCTTTCATCAGCCTGGCCAGCCTAGCCTGAGGCTTGGACACAGGTATGACCCACTCAACATATATGTCCAGGGGCTTGGAAAGCCACTAACTGTGCCCAACTATTAATTAGAATGGGGCAGTTTGATCCTTTTTTCTGGCTTAGGGTTTTGCCCCCACTATAGGAATAATTTCAAATTCATTAGGGATCACATTATAGGTGAAAGGGTTAAATTCTCCCCATTATGAACAAAGACTTGGTTTGAATTAAAAAAAAAAAGCAGACATATGTTGTCAACAAAAAAACACATCTAAAATAAAATGGTGGGCTGGGGCTGTAGCTCAGTGGTAGAGCGCTTGCCACTTTGTGAGGTACTAGGTTCGATCCTCAGCACCACATAAGAATAAATAAATATTGTGTCCATCTACAACTAAAAAAGACATTTTTTAAATGGCATTATTTTTATTCCTTTAGCAATCACATCTCCCTAGGAGGGGACCTGAGCCATACCCCCCGCCCCGTGCTCTGCCATTGACAGGATCTCAGGCACATTGGCCTCTGAGCCTTAGCTTACATATCTTTAAAATAGGATAATGGTTAAAACCTCCCAGGGCTGTGGTGAAGATGACTGTACAGTGCACATGGGAGGGGTAATGATTTCCTTAATCAGTCATTTATACCTTAGTGTGAATAAGTTTCAGATCCTTTTCTGAGGTTAGGTTTAGATCAGTAAAGGTGGGCAAGGCTCTATAGTATCTGGGAGGAAAGTCAAGGAGTAAGAGTCAGGGGCCTATCCTGGAGTCACAGGGAATGTCCTGTGGCTTGGGTGAGGTCCTGGCTATTTAGCCCTGAAATCAACAGAAGCAGCCCAGACTTGAAGGCCCAGGTTCAGCTTTTGGAGGGGAAGGATGTGTACTGTGTGCTGTGAGTGACCCAAGAGGTGGAAGAGGAAGTGACAGCAGTGGCAGACACTGAAGATATCTCAGCCTTCGCCCTAATCTTAGGTAGAAACACAGGATTTAGGGAGCAGGCCAAACCTGTTCAACTCTCCTTTTTTGGGAGGGCGGGTACCAGGGATTGAACTCAGGGGCACTTGACCACTGAGCCACATCCCCAGTCCTATTTTGTATTTTAGAGACAGGGTCTTGCTCAGTTGCTTAGCACCTCACTAAGTTGCTGAGGCTGGCTTTGAACACACGATCCTCCTGCCTCAGCCTCCCAAGCACCACCTCCTTCAATAAGCAGTCATTAAAGCTGCTTGTGCTGGGTACACGTGAGAAACCTACTTTGTTTGGCCTGCTTCTCTGGATTCCTCTCTCTGTATTACGTCAAGAGGTTTTTGATATTTCACCTTCCCTTGGTTTGGAGCTGGGTGCCATCAACCATGACAGTGAATGGGACCACTCCCAGCTGCTTGAGCTGCCTCCCCGACTCCAGAATTACTGTGAGTTCACCCTCATCGGAAACTCAGCCCAAACTGAAATCACCTTCCTTGTTCTCTGATCTAGTATTCTTAGACTTGTTGCTGTACATATCCCACAGGGTTTTTTTGCTGGTATTCATTAGTAAGATCTTCCAACTCATTTGGGGTACAAGGTTCCTCCAGTTCAGAGTTTTGTATGTATTCCACTGGCAAATGACAGGATCTGGCTACAGCAATGGGCTCAGAGTGTGTCCTCACTTGCCTGAAGCCACATAGCCCATATGTGGCTCCAGAGCCTGAGCACTAACCTGTATTTGCTCTTGCCTTTGCTTGAAAACCAGCACCCTTCTCTGAGCATCTTGAGGATCATGAAACCCAATCCCCCATATGGCCACTCTCGATGCTGGTGTAGACAATAGAAAGGGTCTTGCCAAGGGGTGCAGGTTGAGGATGGAGCAAGCCTGTTCTCTGCACTGCTCAGCACCATCCTGGGCAAAACCTGGCTGTTGGGCCCTCCTTCTTGAACCTGGGTTCCCAGAGAAGGCCTCTGTCCATCTATACAGCATGTCCGCCCCAGCCCAGGTCCTCTGGACTTCTGTCCCGTGCAAGCTCAAAGAGGGACCAGCATTGAAGGAGGGTCTCTTTTTCCCTGCAGGGAAGTTCTGGCACATCTCTGACCTGCACCTTGACCCCAACTACACGGTATCCAAAGACCCCCTCCAAGTGTGCCCATCAGCAGGCTCCCAGCCAGTGCCCAATGCAGGGCCCTGGGGTGACTACCTCTGCGATTCTCCTTGGGCTCTCATCAATTCCTCCATCTACGCCATGAAGGAGATAGAGCCGGAGCCAGACTTCATTCTCTGGACGGGGTAAGAGCAGTCATGACAGCAGACCCCACCACTGGGCACCTGCCAATGGAGTCCCTAATCCACATCGTCTCCTTTAGTTCTCACATCAGTCTTGTTTCAAGGTCTTATGCAATTTAGCCACGGGACTCTGGCTGATTCCAAAGACTGCCCTCAACCTCTATGTTCTGGCCCCACCAGAACACAGCCTTCCCTGGAGCTGGGGACATCGGTATGGCCCATCTGGGCGCCTGAAGAACTCCCAGGTTTTAAGCTAGGGAGGGACATGAGGGTCACTCCCCTCGTGTTTTAGGGACTCTAAGCCTGAGAGATCCAAATCCAGGGAGGGAAGAGGGGACGAGGATTGAAAGTGGTTCAACTTCGGGGCCAAGTGTCCAGGTCAGCTACATGCCATCCCTGGGCTTCCCAGTGGCCCTGGAGAATACTCACAGGTCAGGGTACTGCTTATTATGGGAAGAGCTAGAGGGGTGACTCCTCTCAGCCACAAAGACTCAGTTTCTGCTCCTCCTATAAGGATGCAGCTGTAAGACCTTCAACTTCCCTGGGCACTTGTCCTCCTCTTCACTCAAGGGTCCCCCATGTTCTCACCCAATCCCTCATTTGGTGGGCCAGCCTGTGACATGCCCTGGGGTAGACACTGGGGACTGGGGATGACAAGCACAGACTTGCCTTCAAGGAGCTCACCGTCTTGCAGGCAGTGCAGAGAAGCCCCCATTGACCACAACATCCCAGTGAGAAGAGAGGGTCACCTGGGGCATATGGGAGCTTCACAGGACGCTTGACCCCTGTGGCAACAAGTGGTGAGCCACGGGAGCTGGTGAGAAAGGCTGGAGGGAGCTCAGGCGGGGTGTTCCTCTGCCAGCTTCCATGGACACTTCTGGAAGGCAGGATGAAGCCCACAGTGCTCCTACCTGTCCGTCACTGTGATGTGGGAGTGGCCAGGAATGACCCTCAGCTGGACCCTGTAGTTGGCAGAGGGAAAGGAAAGGCTAGTCACTCAAGGAATGCGGCTGTGGTGGGTGTGGTGGTTCATGCTGTGAGGCCCAGGCAGGAGAATCACAAGTTCAAGGCCAGCCTGGTCAACTTAATGAGACCCTGTCTCAAAATAAAAAATAAAAAGGGCTGGGGATGTAGCTCAGTGGTAGAGTACTCCTGACTTCAATCTCCAGTACCATAAAAATAAATAAACAAATAAATAAATAATTTAAAAATGTGATCCTCTCAGGGGGGGCCTAGCTGTCTAAGCCCTGACTTCCTTGCACTCAGAAATCAATCTCAGTATGAGTGAACTTTAGTTCATGACTTTGGACACAAGGTCCCTGGAGAAGTCGGTCTTGCTAGAGGAGCTTCTGATTTCTCTGAGGTGGGGGCCTTTGGGGAAATGCGTAACATTCTGAAAGACTTGATCCCTTTGGGAAAGGTTTTGGGATGACCTTTTCACAGATGTGCATTTCCCCGCCCTGGGAAACTTCTAGGAGCTTGCAGAGGTATGTGGCATTGAACGGGACGATCTCTAGGACCCTTTAGAATCCCTCATTTATAAAGAAGTTTACTTCTCTGAGAGAGCTGCAGACCCTTGCAGAATAGCCCATGGAAACTGTATTTGTTTTCTTTGAGACAAATTAAATCCTCCAAACTAGAAAAGAAAAAGTGGAATTTCGATTCCATGTTGTTCCTGGCCTGTCCCCAAGGGTCTGTCAGGACTAAACAGTACCTTTTACTGCCCTAACAAGGGTATCAGAGACAAGGCAGGATGCATTATGTGTGAGCATAGGCCCTGGGGCCCGGCGGACTGCATTCAAATCTTGGCCCCTCATTCCCTAGTTTATACACTTAGGTATAAACTAAAGAAATTGTTTCTAATCTTTTTGTTCCTTGTTTCTTTATCTGTTAAACGGGCCCAGCAATAGAGCCTATGCTGTAGGGTTATTATGAGGAACAAATGAGTGGACATGGCTATCGTATTAGTCTGTTTTATGTTGCTATAACAGAATACCCAATACCCTTTATAAGGAAAAGAAGTTTATTTAGCTCATAGTTGTGAAGATTCAAGAGTATGGTACTAGCATCTGCTCAGCTCTGGTGAGGGTCTTCTGGCTACATCACAACATGGTGATGGCATCATAGTGGGAGCTCATGTGAGTGGCGGGCAGTCATATGGAACCCAGGGAGACCAGAAGCCAAGTTTGCTTTTTTGGGGGATATTGGGGGACTGAACCCAGGGCACTTTACCACTGAGCTACATCCCCAGCCCTTTTTATTCTGCATTTCGGGACAGGGTCTTGCTAAGTTGCTTAGCACCTCGCCTTTGTTGAGGTTGGCTTTGAACTTGCGATTCTCCTGTCTCAGCCTCCCAAAGTGCTAGGATTACAAGCGTGAGCCACCACGCCCGGCTCATTAATACCTCTTGATGACACACACCTATGACCTAATTCTTTGCACTAGGGCCCCAACCTCTTAAAGGTTCTACTACCTCCCAACATTACCACATCAGGGACCAAGCTTCCAGCACATGAATCTTTGAGGGATACACTCAAACCATATCCAAATAAGCACAAGCTCGGTACGGTAGAGCACTCTTGTAATCCCAGTGCCTCAGAAGGCTGAGGCAGGAGGATCACAAGTTAGAGGTCAAGCTCAGCAACTTAGTGAGGCCTTAAGCAACTTAGCAAGACCCTGTGTCAAAAAATAAAAAGGGGGCTGGGCGTAATGGTACATGCCTGTAATCCCAGCAATTTGGGAGACTGAGGCAGGAGGATTGGGAATTCAAAGCCAGCCTCAGCAAAAGGAAGGCGCTAAGCAACTCAGTGAGACCCTGTCTTTCTATAAAACACAAAATAGGGCTGGGGATGTGGCTCAGTGGTCGAGTGCCCCTGAGTTCAATCCCCGGTACCAAAAATAAATAAATAAAATGGTCTGGGGATTTGGTTCAGTGGATAAGCGCCCCTGGCTTCAATCCTCAGTACCAAAAAAAAAAAAAAAAAAAAAAAAGCCCACAAAAACGAAAGTACCCAGCACAAAGTAAGCCAGTGTGAGCTCTTAATGGCAGCAGCAGTAGCACTAATAATTAGCGTTAAACTAATGAACTTCCCTGGGTGAGAACCTGGGCAGCTGCGGCCTCACTCAGTCTGGTCCAGCTGAGGCCTCAGGATATAGATTGTCTGGATTACCCCACCCGCTACTACCCCCACCCCCCCAAACTCTGCCTCTCACCATTCTCCTTCCTTTCCCCCTCACCCTGCAGAGCATTTTTAGGTGAAACCAAGAATTTAGGTCAGTTGGGTAAGGGATAAAATGGCCTTGGGCTGCCCTAGAGAAGATCTGAACCCTGCACCCTGAAGCCAGCTCCAGTTTCCTTAGCGCTCTTTAGGGAAAGGAAGAGAATTCAGAGATGCCTCTCAACCCCGAGCTCCCTCAGAGCTTATGGGCGGGACTAGAACTCCTGAGTTTTCGTCCTTTCCTAAATGACAGAAACATAGAGATACACGCATGCTCCTGCAACAATGTGGTTCAGCCAATGGGCCCTTGCCAGAACCTGCACCAGACTGTTTGGACCACCAGTCTCCAAACTATGAGCTCTTTTCTTTAGAAAGTAATAATGCTAATAACTAATATTAATGACAACCTAACAGATGCTATTAATACATTATATGTTATATATACACATATATGTGTGTGTATGTATAAATACATAATTTTTCATCTCTATTGAAGTCTCATCAGTACTCTCTGAGTTGGTGCCTATTATCCACTATTCTATAGGTGAGCTAATAGAGGCTCAGAGAGGCTAAGAACCAGGGACCAGGGACCCACAGCAGGCAAACAGCAGAGTCTATCTTTTTTTTTTTTTTTTTAATATTTTTTTAGTTGTAGATGGACACAATGTCTTTAGTTTATTGCTTTGTACGTGGTGCTGAGGATCGAACCCAGGGCCTCCCGCATGCGAGGCAAGCGCTCTACCGCTGAGCTACAATCCCGGCCCCAGCAGAGTCTATCTTAAAACACTTTTCTGTTTCTACTCCAGCCTGACCATTCCCCTTCATGTGGGCATCTGAGGGCTGGTTCCACAGCTTCTCACTGCAGAGTTGTCCCTCCCTCTTCTTCTGTCCCTTCCCAAGTTTCCCACCCCCAGCTGGCTCTGTGGTGTTTTTCAGTGACGACACACCTCATGTGCCCAACGAGAGGTTGGGAGAGGCTTCTGTGCTGAAAATTGTGGAGCGCCTGACCAGCCTCCTCAGGGAGGTCTTTCCAGGTAAGACTCCTCTGCCATTGACTGGTCCCCACAGTATTGTTTCCTGAATTGCAGGTGTGCCTGGCACAGGGGCACAACAGTAGCAGCGAGATCTAAAGTAAAGGCCTTTATCCTTTGACCATGATGGCTGCTGCCCAGGTCCTGTGCCAGGTGCTTCACAGTGACCATTTCTTACCTTCTGCACAATCCTGCAAGGGCTGTGGCCGGAGATGTCTGGCGTTTCACTCTGTTCTGCTCCTTCATCTTTGAACACCAGACTCAAAAACCTTTATCATTTTGTCTACACTTAAATGCAGGCATCTTTGGGCAAGTGTCATGTGGGCTCACACACATGTCCTGTGTCCCTGGAGTTGGCATCTGCTGTCCTCAAACCATCCAGGCTGCTAGGGCCTCTGGGAGAAGCTGATTTCTAGCCAAGGTGCTGTCTCTGTGCTTTCACAGTCTTGTGAACCTGGCAGAACAGAGATGGAGACGGAGTGAGGCGGTGGCCTTAGTGCACATAACAGGGAGAAGAGGGTCTGCGTGTCCCATCTCATGTTGAGTGTGTGTGTAGCGGCCTCTGCCAAGTGCAAGGTCCTGGGGCCTGAATCAAGCCCACAGGCTGCCAGCTGGGAACTTAAGATAGCTGCCCACTAGCTTCCAGCCCCTACCCTCTTCAGTTCTGGTATAACTGCTCCTTCTGAAGGTCTTAGTCATGAGTCCCCAGAGCCCAGATATGGAATAATGATAATAAAAATAAGTAACAGCTGCATTAACAGCTTGGCTGTGTCCACACCAAGAATTTCATGTCTTAGCTCATTCATTGTCATGATAGTCCCAGAGAGAGAAATTCTCACCTGCTTACCTTTACTGCTGAGCCATGGGCTCAAGTCTACTGGTCAAGGTCATGTGGCAAGGGTGAAGCCAAGCCCTAGTCTAAATACTGCTCTTATCATCACTCCTTCTGCCCCCTCCCCTTAACATAAAACAACTAGATCAAGGAGATGCCTGGATGCTTCCAGTTCATTTAACTCAACCCAGCATGCCTGACCCAGATGCACTTGGGCGTGTTCACCTTCCAGCAGAGTTCACTACTTAGGGTCAAGCCAGGACATTCCCCTCACCCAGCAATAGGCACTATTACTCCCAATGCATACATAGGGAACTGTGGCTCGGAGCTGGTCACTTTCTAGGAATGGATTCAAACTCAGCTGCAACTTTGAGCCTCTTTCCTCTGCTCCACATGGAGCTCCTACAATAGAAGCGAAATAATGAATAAGAAAATGTTTTACTGATGATGATTTAACACACAAATATAAATGATAAGATTTTGTGTTCTATGTCACATTTATTAAATTTCCTAATATCCAAGATATGGATCATTATTTTGTGTATGGCCAAGAGGACAGTGCCACCAGTTGAGAAGGGCATGGTGCTTTCTCACGGCCACCTTGGGGAGACACAACTCACTTTCAGAGATGTTAAAATGGGACTAAAATGGAAGAGAAAAAATGAGGCATTATCTTATTGGAGAATTATAATAACACAGGCTAAGCAGAACACCTCCCACTTTATAAATAAGTAAAGTCAAGCAAGCAACTTGGTCTAGAGAAGTAAGGGTTCTGGGGCTATAGGTCAGTGGTAAAGCACTTGCCTAGCAGGCACCTCGCCCTGGGATCAATCTCCAGCACCACAAAAAGAATAATTTAAAAAAAAAAAGGAAGAAGGGATACAGCTTGAGAGTTGAGATTTTGTGTTCCACATCATGTCTTCTTCTGGCCATGTTCCACCTGCATGACCCACCAGTCACTGAGGACACTGGTCCTGCCTCGCTAGCACACAAGTATATAAAAACAACAACAAAGAACAGGTCCCAATTCTCACTCTGCCACATTCTGACTGGGTAATCTCATCCAGCCTCTGTTGTCTCCCTGTGAGAAGAGGAGAACAATGGGAACGGTCCCTGCCCCCTGGGTTGTGGGGATAAAATAAGGTAACCCATTCATTCATTTGGTTAATCAACAAATATTTATTGAGCACGTACTATGAGTGAGACACCATTCTAGGGGCTGGGAATGTGGCAATAAACCAAATACCGGGTCATGCCCTCAGCCCAGCTGTGCCAGGGCCGTGGGGTGGGTGGTTGTCGAAAGGCCATATGAAGTGCCCAAAGGCGATGTGCAAGCCCCGCGATTTGCTGGGGAAAGTTTACAAGAGATCGGCGACTGCTCCAAGGGAGTTCAAGGGTAACAGGCTGCCAGCATCTCCTCCCTCAGGGTGCTTTGTCAAGCAGCGCCTCCTCTTGCCCCGCCCATGGGTGGTGTTTGTCCAGTGGCCACTGGCTGGATCCTTTCCATAGTACTCTCTGTTCTGCTCCTGTCCCCACTCAGAGTGCTTTATATGTTGGGCTGTAGAAGCAGTGACATCATCAGCATTAGCACAGTTTACTTGTCTGACCAGCATCCTCAGGGGCAACTGTCCTGGTGTATATGCAAGAAAGGAGCTTTCTACAGCTCTCTACTGACTCCCCTGGTCCCCAGTGTGTGTAAGAGAAAGCCAGAGTCCTTCAGATAATATGTATCTGCATCTTCTGGCCCAGGCTTCTTGTCTTTGTTCCTTTAACTTGGCTAGGTTCTTGGGAACAGAGAGGGGGCATTCAGGGACATGATGTTTTACTGTTCCCCCTTTCTTTAGGGATGATACAGGAGCTTATGTTTGCAAGGAGCCTGGCACATGTCAGCAGTTAAAAAACTTGGAGTGATTCCTTCTCTTTTCATCTGTCTTTGGGACTCTGGGGGTTTGTGCTTTTTCTTAAAATAATTCTTGCTTTTTCTCCCCTTCATTTTTTTCACAGAGCTGGCAATTGAATCCAGTGCCTTGTGCATGGTAGGCAAATGCTCTACCACTGAGCTACACCTCCAGCCCTTCCAAGGATTCTTGGTGGCTGTTGGCATGTACTTTAGAGAGGTGCTTCTAGCAGTTACAGTAAGGCATTCAACAACCTCCTCCTGGTGCAAAGCTCTTTGCATTTCTAGATCTTGTAGGTTATACATGGCAAGGGGCTTGTTAGAGATATTTCCCAGCCTGGAATTGGAGGCTCCCACCTCTCACCGTGGTTCAAGGTCACTCCCTGGGATGTGCCAAACTTGTATATGAGCAAGGCCACTATCTCTGAGCACAAGAGGGTCCCCCCCCACCTCTGCTCACGTGCTCGCTCTCTCTTTCTAGAGGATTTTTTTTGGTGTACCTACTATGTGTCAGACATAGA